>DWRA01001847.1:0-15589 GCA_018250295.1 Spathilepia clonius
TCTAGTCTTATCTGGGGTGGATCATAAGTATCCATGGGCGGCAGTTGCCACTTACCATCAGGTGGACTGCATGCTTGTTTGCTACTACATCATATAAAAAATATGTGTATCAATTGTCGTTGTAAATGTAAAATTTATTATTCATGCATAATAATGTGAATTGAAAAATTTATTAAGATTCCTAAAAAAACACTTTGAAATTTAAAGCAGTAGTTATGTAACATTAATATTTTTTACCCACTAAAGTATTACATTAAATCTGTGTAAGTTAAACAAACATGCCATTTTTTAGTCGTGGTTCTGTTCAAGTTTATTTTGTAATCAAACCATTGGCTATTACAACGAATGGTAAAATATCGCGGGCCGGACCGCATACTGAATAATTATTCGGTTTCAGTCCGGCCCTAAAACAAACTGCGTAACCAGTTGTACGTTTTAAATAAAACAACAGTGAACAGTGAGTTAAGTTTATTAAGCCTTTATTTATTTAAACAAAAAATACAGAGTAAACATTTATTTGGTATTTGGAAGTTGATGAACGTACCTTTAAAATTAGTTAAAAAATTATTTACAGTAAAAAAATTAAATACGAGCAAACGCACGCTTGCTTTTTTTTAATAATCACAAATTGAGGACCTTGAACTTAAATCCTATTTAAGCAAAAATAACAACGTTCATTCCCTCATTTGTAGATTAAAAATAAAAAAACTAAAGCAGCGTGAATTATTTCACACATACTTTGTTATAACAAAAAAAAAATAGATGGACGTAATTGTTTTATTCACTAGCCTTCATCGACCATGAATTAAAAAAAAAAAACATTATAATGGCGCTAAAAGTCGATTGTCTACTCTGTCTTATATTTTTATGTCAGTAAAATACTTAATAAAATAAACAATAATTTTTAGTTTTATATAAACTTCGAAAAACAATATAAATAAATATGTTTTTGTATTGTTCCAGTGTCAACAGTAGATGTGGATGCAGTGTTGGGGCGCACCGCGTCACTGCCCTGTGACGTCACGCCCGACGCTAACGAGGACCGTGTGTACATGGTGCTTTGGTTTCGCAAGAGTGGAGGGAAACCTATCTACAGGTAGATGCAGTCGACATTTTGCTTTTATTGATGTATTAACAAAGAAGAATAAGACAAATAAAAATAAAATAATAAATGAGGTGTTAAATTTCTTATCTTTTTATCTTTATTGTTAAAAAGACGTTGCCATTTAGCTGATTACTACGACGCCCGGACATCTGTAACCGATATTATAGAACAGGGGATCTACGTAAAGGCTATGGCTAATGTGTTGCCACTTCTGAGGATGATAACCTCATAATGGCACCTCCCAGTCTAACCATTTACAAAAAATGTGATAATCATTCAACGAAAACTTCACATACATTTGTGATAGTTATTCAAATATTGCGGATTTTGTTTCATATAAAATTTTACTGTGATTACAGCATCTGTACAAAATATTTATTAGTACTATACAAATCTTTACTAGTACTATACAAATGTAGGTTATTTATTACGCCTGCGCCTTTGAGAACTGTAATATGAAGAAAATAAGTTTAACAATATCATCTGTACGATTTGACACTAAGATAATACAAACATTAGAAGCAATAGATTTTCCACATAATAATAAAATAAATATTTCCATAAAATCTGATTACCTTACCTTAGATACATTTCCGTCAACTTCTCCCCCTAGACGGTAGCTTGAGTTTCCCCGAATTTTTATTAAAATGGAAACTTTCTTGAATACGTTTTCAATTAATATTCTTAAGACGTCTAATGAACCGTTCTTGCTGCCTAAACGGATGAACGGAAGCCGGGTAGCGCCAATCCAATTAACGTTTTAACGAAACATACATTACTAAACATATTACATACACCTACGTTTACATCTTGCTACATATCTTAGTACTGTATGATAAAAAGATACTTATTTTATGGTGAATGCTTAAGAGACATACAAAAATAAACAATAAACGGTGGTAGAATCCTTTGTTCGAGTCGGGTGGCGTCATCGCCACATCTATGTCTACCTAGTAACGGCTACCAGACAGACAGAAAGCCAGAGCTAAACAGTAGCTTTGGTTTTCTGATTTTAAGAGTGTACCACAGTAACGAAAAGATAATAAGAGGTGTTAAAGTCCTCAGGGGTGCCAACGCATCTGTGGCCGACCTCAGGCAGAATTCTAATCTTATCTGATGATACATGGCCACGGACGGCATTGACCACTTATCATCAGGTGGATTGCTTGCTTGTTTGTTAGCGCTAATTGGCAGAAATCCGTATGCTTCAATATTTAATTGAAAAGGTTCTGTCTTTTTTATAGCCTATCTATCTTTTTTATATCTATAAACTGATAACGTAACTTCCTATTCTTAAAAGTTACTTCACTTCACGTGTATAGTGTCAAAATTGTTGGCAGATTATTCAATAACATAAAAATTGCAAGTGATAAAAACTAAATCATTCAAGTAGAAATAAATCCTATAGACTGTAAAAATAAAGATTGATCAGTACAAGTATGAAAAACTGACAGTAATCCATTTAGTTGCAGTTGGAAAAATGAGCGGAGAATACTGAAGCGTTGTCTTTGTGAATACAGAGAAAGACGCCTTATTTCTTTCATTGGAAACAATTTCTATCAGTCCTCGCAGTCAAACGTAATAAGGATGGTTATTTTTAAAGTAAAGTGGATTGATGAATAAGGAAAATATTGTTGATAGCGTTCAGTTTTATGACTACTTTTCAATTGAGAGAGATTTGTGCAATGGTATTTCTGTTTTCTTTTGTACGCGCAAAGAAACTGCGATTGGTTAGAGTAGAACACTTTTCAAATTTGAAACGCGGTGATAGCGTTATATATGAATTTGGAACTGCAATTTTTTTCGAGGTTGCAAGCACGACAAATTTTTTCAACGTTTAAATACGTGTTAAAAGTGTTAAAAGTTAATAGTCACTTGCATTAACGGCGTAGGAAAACATTGCGAGGGAACCCACACACGTGAGGACATTTTAAAAAGTTCTCAAAAGTATAATATACGTATGATAATAGACTTACAAGACGCCGTAGATATTTTGTAGTACAAAATTCTAACACCATTATTTTTCCCCTTTCAGTAATAATTAAAAGGTTATAACTTTATTTTAATACTACAATTCTAAGTTACAAAGCATACAGTTTACGTGAGTTACAAGTATCCTTTATCCTACTACTTTATACTTTTATGAAAAAGACAGTCTAGAATGGGGCTTTGACTTTCTTAAAGTTTATTTAATAAATTATCTTAAATCCCCTAAGAGGAAGCCTTACAAAATTATTCAACTCAGTACTCCGTCGGAGAATTTAAATCACCTAGAGGTATCTGTTTACTGAGGCAACGATTACGACGAATCGCAATTATAAGTATCTCGATGGCAATAACGGGAGGGTACGAACGCTTTGCGGGGATAATGCCGTCATAAAAAGCGTACTTAAATTGTTAAATTTACCTGAGAACAGCAGGGTGTACAATCAAATCATCTCTCTCAAAGCTTCTTGCTGTATAAATTAGGACGGAGGTTGGAAAATTGAGAAAACGTAGCCTGCCCGGAAATTGAAAAACTTCACCGTTGCCTCCTTATTTTATTCTAGAATTTGACAGTTTTTTTTGGCTCGGAAAATGAATTTAGGGGCGGACCATGTGGCAATTTACGCACTTTTATTAAAGTGGAATGGCATTCGTAATTGTGTTACTCGGGCCTGGGCATTTGATGGGAAATGTTTGTCAATCAAGCCAGGGTTACAGCAGCAAACAAAATTTTGAGGACATTTCTGTATGCGGTTGAGTTGTAGAACATTTTTCCCTTTGGCTAAAAAACGGTTGGCGTAAGATGTTATATTTCTTTTAATGTTTTAACGAAAGATACATACACAACCTAAAACATATATTTAATAAATAGAGGACTGTAACCGTAGGATTCATAAAAATATGCGCTACTTACGTGTAAATTTTTTCTGTTGATTTCGTATGAAAGCGATTACTCACTCAATTTTTTACTTTTCAACCATAAAAAGTCTAACTTCTTAACTTTAAACTTCAAAGCGTAACTTTTTGGAGTATAATATTGAAATATCTAAACAAATATGTCTTTTAACAGCTTCGACGTACGGGGCCGGTCATTCAACAAGGCATTGCAATGGTCAGATCCTGGTGCGTTTGGTCCTAGGGCCTACTTTGCTACTGTGGCGCGGCCAGCAGCTCTCACCCTTAGCTCCGTACAACTAGACGACGAGGGTGTTTACAGATGTAGGGTGGACTTCAAAAACTCGCCAACACGGAACTTCCAAATACGCCTCATTGTTATTGGTAAGTTTTAATCATAGTTATAAATTGTCTATTATGAGCTGGGATGTTTAGTTTATCGAATTTTCCTTCAAATTTCAGATTAATTTAATCCAGATAAGAATGGAAATGTATTATCAGTTGCTTATGAGAAATGTCATATAGACCTCTTTTACTGCTGAAGAATGTATGTTTAACATATAGGGTTCATGTAATTCAAAACAGCAACGTTTGTACAATTTCGTTGCTTGCTTACCCATTATATAGAACGAGAGATGCAATGAACAAATGGGTATTTTGGATTACAATCTTTACAGAACATATGAATATCTTTGTTACTATTAAAAGAGGGAAGGAAGATGATTTAAAGAGGAAGAGATTATTTTAATTTACTGCGAATTTAGTAGTTACTGAAACAGTTTTCACTAAAAATAAAACCAGTAAACTTATCTGGAGCAAAATGATAAATGTTTATATAGCCGTAATATTTTCTAACTCACAAGGCGTAAACGACTCATAGCGTGTGTGCGGAAGAAAGCGATGAGATTTATAAACGATTATGGAAGAATTTGTGTTAGCATGAACTACCATGAATTTAAGAGCAATATTTATTTGGGTTGCAAGTTTGAAGTCTATATTGCGTTGAGAAACTGGCTTCAGAATTTTGAATATTATGGAATGCTAATTGAATGATCTATTGTTATAGGAGAAATAAAAACAAATACAGTCGAATTGCGAGAACCTCCTTTTTTGAAGTCGTTAAAGACTCAAAGTAACTGTAAAATAAAGTAATAAAATCAGTTTTAAAGTTCTTAATACAAATCATTATGCTTCAGATCAGGTCGGTTAAATATAGAAAGGCTAATTCCATGGACATAATACTGCAAAACAGTCCAAGTATGTAGCAGAATTCCCACTAGCATAATGCAAGAGGTATCTATTAATAACAAGATAGTTTAGACACTGATCTATATACAGCTTTAAATTGAATGATGCTACTTAGATATAATAATAACAGATCTTGGATACATATCTCGGGAACCCTGCCCAAAGACAACGATGCTTTTGATTTTCTTTAGTAATGTTTTTGTTTTTATATTTTTGTATTTCTTTTTTTTATACTTGTGTATATATTGTTAATAATTTTTTGTTGTATATATGTTTATTGTAACTTTAATGTATTGGCTTTAAATTCAATAATTATTATATTAAATAAACGTAAAAAAATAATAACAGTACTTACTATAATTATATATAATTAAGTTAATAAAATCTTGAAATTAACGTTGATCATTTTGTCAAAAGACAAGATTTATACGGAAATTTTAATCGCAAGTAAAAATACAAAAACGTTAAATTTTACGCAGGGGCGATGACGGGAAATCAATTTAGTTATAAAAGCGGAATCACAAGATTCGTGGTGGCGGATAATGACATCTCGCGGGCAGTTTTAATTACCTGTCGACTGATCTACTCCTGGTCGGCGATAAACGAATGTCCGTCGACGATAGCGGGGATATAATCTTTAGAGAAGTCAAATTGAAAAGGAAATTACATTTCATCAGATAAAAAATATTGCTTTGGATCTTCTGAGAAACTTTGACATTGATAAAATCTGATCTATTTAAAAATATAAAACATAGTTTTTATGATTGTAATTATGTTCGCGAAAGAAATGTCACGTCTGTAAACCTGTAGCGTATAAAGAAATTAATGTATAGATTAGAGAGAATCACGTTTCAATTCTGAAATACCAATAATCCAGCACTATCTTAAATCACTTATGGACAGTTGGCAAAGATAAATTAACCACCTGACGAAGGTAAGCGAAAAGCTAATCAATTCTAAATCAGCTCGCCTGAACTAGTACCTATTTACGAGAACGTGTTAAGCCTTCACTTCGCAAGATGGCGAACGCTAAGTGAATTACCGGTGCAAAGTAACCTGACAACTGACGACTAACATAGTTGGATTTTAACCTATTTATCTAGTCAAATTTAATGACGGTAAGCTAGCAAATATTTCACGAAAATGCTGAACCCTGTCTCAGTAAAGCTGGCTTAGGCGCGCTGTATTAAGAACACGTCAAGTCGAATAATGCATCACAAGAAACTTCCTTACTTCTCAGCTCATAAGAGAACTCATGCCGCATTCAACAAATGTTATGAACTCTAATTTGCATTCCGTAAGAAATATTTCAAAACGATAAGCACATGAATACCGCTTGTAAAATGCCGAGCAAACTACGGTGAGCTTTTCAAAGAAATTACCCCATTCAAGGCGACGAAAGACGCGAGCAAAGGAGATGAGGGAAGTAAATTTCTTTTGCGCAGAACAAAGCATTTAAAAAAGTCTACATTTCATATATGCAACCATTGAAACCCATTAGGCAGCTTCGGCGATGAGGCAATTTGCAAGTAATATTTCGGATCAAATGGGCTAATCTTACGAATTTCCAATTAATATCTTAAGACATCATTAAATACGCCGAATTAAATTCAAATCAAAGTAAGTATAAGGGTTTATAAATATTGAAATGAAAAGGAATTAAAGCGCATAAAATACGATTTTGAATTAATAAAAGTTAATAAGGAAAATATTGCCGTCATAACAGCTATTGAAATCAGATTAATGATGACCGTAAAATTAATCCCTTTGATCTTCCGATGCTGAAAGATGAGAAAATAAATAATTAATGACTAAATTTATTAAATGTAGAAATTTGGTGAAGTACTTACGTATATACGTTTATTAATATGATGTTTGATTCATTTGTGATTTGACTTTTGGAAAGCGTTAATATAGCTTAAAACGCAGACTACCCAGCACTGACTGTATCTTGTACTAGTGAAGAAACAAAAGTTTTTTGTATTGCATTGGTTAATTTGGGTATGGGTATTTTATGCGATGGAGGTAGCAAACAAGAATGCAGTCCATCTGATGGTAAGTGGCCACTGCCGCCCATAGAAATTTGTAATCAAACCTAGATAAGATTAGAGTCCTACCCGAGCTTGACCATACGTGCGTTGCTGCCCCTGAGGGCTGAGGGGGAGCACCTCGGACCGGTATGCCTTACCACGCTGTTTAAACCAGACTGCAATAGCGCTTAATGCTGTTTTTGTAAGGCACTAATAGGTGTGGCGGTGGTGCTATCAGAATCGAACTACCACTTCAATTTCCTTCAAGCATTTAAGCTTAGTCCTCAAGAGTGACAACACATCTAAGGCCTAGTTCAACTAGGACTCTGATCTTATCTGACGTTGATTACAATTACCTATAGTTATCTGAAGGCGATAGAACCATTTGTGGTTTGTCTCCGGCGGCACTACCGCCGGGCCTATTTCTGCCTAATAGCAGCAGTGTTAAGCGCTGCTGGTTTGAAGGGTGTGGTAAGAGAGATAAACTTAACGAGGCTTTCAAACTTAGTCCTCAAGGTTAGTAACGCATCCGTAGTCGACTTCAGTTGTGATTCTAGTCTTATATGGTGTGGATTACAAATGTCTATGGACGAAGCCACTTACCATCAGGTGGACTGCACGCTCGTTTGCTTCTAGTATGTTATAAAAAATTCTTATCTTTTATTATCTTTACTATGCGTCCTAATCAAATGCCACTTGTTCTTAAGTTTCATTCTATGTTATAAAAATACTTATCTTCGTTATTGTTACAGTGCCTCCTCATCAAATGCTGCTGTATGACAAATCAGGGGCAGATGTATCAGGGGTGGTGGGACCTTTAGAAGAAGGGTCCGCTTTGGTCCTAGTTTGTGAAGTACGTGGTGGTGAGTGAATACAATAGTTTTAACATGAAAATTACGGGTACTATCTAATTCCACTTTAATATAATTCTCCATTATTCACTTCCTATAACGGCGAAGAAAATCATCGTGAGGAAACCTACACACCTGAGGTATTATAAATAAAAGTTTTTAAAGGTGTGTGAAGTTTACCAACTCGCACTTGGCCTGCGCGGTGGACTATGGCCTGACCCCTATCACTCTTACAGGAGACCCGTGTCTAGCAGTGGGATAGTAATGGTTTGACGATGATGATGACGATGTGTTCTTTTCCGGTATCACGTCAGTCGATTACATTAATTAAATTATATACAAATGGTTAATGTTCATAGTAATTAATCATAAGACATGAATTTAGACATTTATTATTACATGATATATTATTACATTACATTTATTATTACATGACATTTATTATTATATGAATTTAGACATTTATTATTTATTTATTTATGAATTTAGACATTTATGACATTTTTCTGTATTGTGAAATATTAAGTATTAATTAAGTCCGAACCTATAAATACCTACGATCGTCAGCCATTTTTCCGGAATTAATATCGCGAACGTCGTGATATTAATTCCGCGAACGTCGTCGAACAGAAATGAAGATGCATTCGACCATCTTCATTTCTATCCCACTAAACAGCATCTTTACAACTATGTTAATCAGCTTATTGTCTGAATAGATGTTTAATTACTTAGTACTTAATAAAGGCTAGGGCTAACGTATAAAGTTAAGCAATATCGAGTGCGGTCAAGATGTGGATGGGTAACCTCTAGTGGCTAAGTTTCAAGTACTTATTTTGGGTGGAGCCGCAGAGGGTTCCGGGTTCGATCTCGAGTCAGCCAGACATCTAAATGTTTAATTTCGATTTCTATTTTAGGGCTTGATGTTTGTCCTGTTGTCTTCCTATATCCATGGTACCCACGAGACGGGGAGTCCTAATGTGGGGCTACGACGGTAGAAAGCGTCCTTTTTTAAATTCCTAAATTCCAGCCAAAGTTGTTTAAACGCACTGACATCACTATACGTGACAAAACAATTTCTACTCTGAAAACAAATGCATTAAATAACCCTTTCATTTATTTTCAAGTCGTTAATAATCAAATTGTTTAACAGTTTGACAGTTACGGTAGACTACAGTAGCTACAGTTTCATGTCAATTTCACTGACATGCCGTTCCCGCTGGAGGTCCCGAGCGACTGTCAATTGTTTGCGAATTATTATCTTACAAACAGTAAGATAAAGGGGAAAAGATAGAGCAAGGTTCACAAAGCTTCAAATGAAAACAAAGCAAAAATGACATTGTATCTTTTATATCATCTTTACCTACGAATCCTAATCTTTTGATTGTTCTTTATAATACGTGCTTATGCGACTTTTTTAGTTATTTAAACACACGTAATATGTTTCAATTTATGCAATTTTAAAACATTTGTGGTTCGACTTTAGGCACCATCGCCATGCCTATTTCTGTCTAATAACAGAAGTGTTAAGCACTGTTGTGCTCTGGTTTGAAAGGGAGACATACTTTTTACATGTTCCAACTTAGTCCTCAGGGGTAGCAATGTATCTGTAACCATGTAATCTTGTCTGGGGTCGATTAGGTGTCCACGGGTGGCACTCAACACTTACCATCACGAGGACTACATGCTAGTTCGTAACTACCATATTATAAAAACACCATAAAGCTTTTTGCCTTTTCAGTTCTACCAGTACTTTCTTCTATTTCGAAAATATTGTAATCTAGACCGATATTTATGACTACAACGATATTAAATCCTTTTAATATTACTCGGAATATTAATATTACATTTCTATTACAATATACGAAATACGCTTACCGTCTATATATTACTAAGTATTTTTCTTCCAAATGGAGTTACAAAATACCTACCACAGACGTCTTAATTTAAGTTATTGCTTACATAATAACGTAAACGTTTACGTTTCCACAAAGCTAAAATCGTAAATCATTTACAGTAATAACACGTCCGAATAGAAAGGTTTATCGTGGAATAACGGGTCAAAAGCACGCGTAATAAACACGTGAAAACTGTAAGTCAAATGTATGTTAAATTTCGCCCATTTCGCAAACATTATGTAGATCATTCGTGGGTAGTGTGGCCATATCCGGACCTCGCCTTTACTTTATGTTGATTGGTCTTGATGAGGATTTTCACATCGGCCGTTTAATGACTTGGAGTTACAAATGTTATTTAGATGCTAATATAATAATGCTTTAGGCAGTGATAAGCTGGTGGTTGAATCACGGCCTCTCAGTCGAGGGGTCCGAGGTTTAAACCCCAGGCACGCACCTCTGATTTCTCGAAGTTATGTGCGTAAATTAATTATCATTTGCTCTAACGGTGAAGGAAAACATCGTGAGGAAACCTGCGCACTTGAGAGTTCTTAGAAGAAAAAAAAGGTTCTCAAAAAGTGTGTGAAATCTACCAATTCGCACTGGACCAGCGCGGTGAACTATAGCCTAATCCCTCTCACTCTGAGAGGAGACCCGTGCCCAGCAGTGGGACAGTAATGGGTTGTTGATGATGATGATAATAATGCTTTGAGAGGCAACATTTGTGGTTCGACTCCGGAACCACCACTGTTACACCTATTTCTGCCTAATAACAGCAATGTTAAGCGTTTGTCTTCAAGTTTGAAGGGTGTGGTAAGGGAGACATACTTATCATTTCATTTCATTTTCAGCAACGCATCTGTGGTCGACTTCAGGTAGGATTGTGAGACTACAACCCCAGTTTCTAATCCACCTGAGATAAGAGTATCTGGGGTGGATTACAAATGTCCATGAGCGGCAGTTGCGACTTACCATCAGGTGGGCTGAATGCTCGATTGCTGCTCTATTAAATAAAAAAAATCAACCTGAGACAAGATCTTAATCTGAGGTTGGTTAAAGTTGTCTATATGTGGCAGTGACCATTTGCCAGAAGGACTACATACACATTTGATACTTCTATAAGTAAAATAAAAATATGTTTTTTTATTTAAATAAAATTGGAATCTAATAAATATGCTAATAAATTAAATAGATACGTCATTCAAAACACCTAATTGTGGCGTAGTACTCTGGTAACACTGGCAGTTTTTCCTCACTCCATAGCAAGACTAATTTAAGTTAAATGACTGCCAATTCTCTGATCATCCGATGCGAGGATACGCCTGTCTGAAAAATCTGTTATAACAAATACTATTTAAATTTTTTTATAAATTTATTTCTTTAATAAGTTTTTTACACGGTACATAAAAAGAGACCAAGCAACAGTACAAAGGGCTGCTTATTTCGAAATGAAATGTCTTTATAAATATTCTTCGTTTTCAGCTCAAAAAGAGAACGATGGAGCGCAAGCAGGCTTCAAGTCTCCTCAGCTCAGTGGGCAGATCTTTAGGCAAGTCCAATGGGGCGGATTGCAACGGGCACGCACACGGGGACACATCCCGCGACGGGACCCTCAGCAACGGACAGAAGGGGGAGTTCGACGACCTCATCTCCGCGTTGCGCACGGGTGACGTCTTCGGCGACGACGTGGCCAAATTCAAGAGGTCCCGCAAGGCCTCTAAAGCGCACAAGGGCCGGGACTCCCCCCCGCGGGGCGTCTGCAGGGAGGACTCCCGGGAACGACAGAAGAATTGAACGAGGAATTGATGCCGATACGGTATTACTTTGGAATGTTTGGTAGTGGAACGCTACAGACACGAATCACAAATCGTACGGAACGAACGTCTCGGATTTGACGTATTTTATGCAATGTTTACATACTCGCCGAGTATGGACGAATAGATACGAGTATGTAAATAACTTACTCGGGTTCATTCGGCACTCGCCGTGATGAATTTGTAGTGCGAATCAAAGGATTATTTGTATTCGTATCGAGCGTGTACTTAGGTATTCGTCGTTGTTCGGCGAGTCACTCGGCGAATTGTTCGCGAGTTTCCAAATGTTGCATTGAGATGATTGTAATTAAACGTGCCAATATTTAGTTTCTTTATGACGGTACGCGTATTCTGTACAAAGTTATTTATAGGGAATATGATTAGAATTGTAGTAGGAATGCGATTACGAGTAATTTTTTATCTGTACTCCTTATTTTGTCTGATTTTAGATTTAAGTTTTATCGAATTAGGCGTACTCCTAAGCTTGTATCAGTTGAACTTATACGAGACAATACTAAAAATAACTTATTTATAAATGCTTAATAGGAATCTTAGCTGTTATTTTGTCTCTTTCTTTCGTAATATCTCGTAAGTAATAGGAAAGAGACGAAAACTATAATTTACTGGTTTATTAAGCGTTTATTTCTAAGTTTGAGAAAGAGTTTGAAACTGAATACTAATAAAATATGCTGTTATTTAAGCTTTTTTCTTAGTAACATAACGTTTCTGTGATTTAATAGTAACAATATTATAATCTAAATTTAAAGGTGGTAGAATCTTTTATGGTTCGACTCCGGCGGAACCACCGTCACACTTATTTCTACCTGACAACAACAGTGTTAAGCGCTGCTGTATTCTGGTTTGAAAGGTGTGGTAGGGGAGACGTACTTATCTGAGGCGTTCTAACTTAGTCCTCGGGGGTAGCAACACATCTGTGACCGACGTCAGTTAGGACTCTAATCTTATCCGGGGTTGATTACAGATGTCAATGGGCGGCAGTGGCCATTTACTGTCAGGAGGACTGCATGCTCGTTTGCTACTTCTATATAATAAAAAAAATATTCGAATATCGAATCGGGATCAGGCCCAATACGTAGAGATTTATTATGGACGTTGTAAAGAAACTCTATATTAGCCGTGAGGTGAAATTATGTTTGTTTTGACAACGAAAAATCTACAATTTTGAGATTCTCATTTTTGAATGTTCATTTGACATTTATGTAAATGGTGCCTAATTTTTAATTACGCTTGTGCAAGTAATATTAATTTGTAACGATTGGAATACGCGAATGAATGAATTAATGAATCAATTTTTTTTTGGCAAAAAAAATAATAATTGTCGTTGTTGTCAGTAACAACAGAATTGTTCTCGTTAATTGTACATGTTGAAAATAGAACGTTTTTAATCCCGATATTGTTGTAGTGATTTATACGTCGCCAGAAATAGATTATGTGTGATGACATGTAGTCTACATATCTCCTGATAATTCAGTAATGTTGCACAAGTGTAAATAATATTTGAAAGCGAACTTTTTGAACATTTTGGCTTTTGCTGTGAACCGACTGACAAGTCAAAGACTGTATGTTATTCCATAGTTTAGTTAAAAATGTGTGAACCAATGATATTATATTAAATAATTTGTTAATAAATTTCTTTGAAATCTATTACACGGCATAAATGAGCGTCCTTATCGCACTCGTGAAAAATAAATCATTTTTATATACTACTATCTCTTTTCTTTATATAGAATATGTTATGACTTTTAATAGGTATTTGAAACAGCGGGTAGCATCTAAAAGCGGTGAGCAATATAGCTATTTTTATTACAACCTTTATTGACGCAAGTTATTATACGTTTTTATGCAGTATGTAATTAATATATTACATCTGTCTGTATAAAAAGGCTTTACTTATGTAAACAAATATGCAGACATTAAATATATAGAACAAAAGACCGGACGTTTACAAACCTAATATACAATTTTTTTTATTCCACTTTACGTTACGTTACGTTATCTTGGATTAATTAACGAGTGACATGTATGACAGAGTGACTTACTAATCATTTGGTAATAAGTCGTGGATGACACTTTTTTCTTGTTTAATGTTTTTGTTTTTATGCGATTTCATTTTTTCGTGTTAATTAACTAACATACCTTTTCCGTGACTTTTTCTTAAAGTCGTAAATATATCTTTTTTTTAATATAATATCATTGGATCTACCTAAGTGTGGTGTGATTTGAGTAACAATAGTAAACTTTACATACTATTCTTTTGCGATACGATGTTGTATGTATTTTTTTTGTAGAATTGTACTGTATGGGTACTATTAGATTAAATAAATTGACTTGATTCAATTTTAATTTTCAACATGATTTTTCAGCATTATTTGATTTTTTAATGATAAATAACAGTACAATTAATATTGAATAATTCAATAACAATTGTTGATTATTTCAATAATATTAGTGAATTAATTCAGTAATAATTGTAGACTAATTCAGTAATAATTGTTGAACAATTCAATAATTATCTTTAAAATTGTTTATTTTAATTCTAAAAGTGGATTATTATTAATTCATGATATGAAGTCTAAATTTCAATTAAATATTCAGATTTAGTGCTATTTATTAATAGTAATTGAATATTAATAGAATTTTTATTTCTGTAAATATTTATCGACAACGTATGACAGAGCGGTTACCACACTGATATGTTATTTAGAAGGCTCAGAGTTTGATCCCTGGTTGGTCAAGAGTAAAATGAATTCTATTTTTGCTCTGGGTCTGGGTGTAAGTATATTCGTATTTGTACATTCACGGCAACCACCCTTGTGTGTGTTTTTTTATATTGCTGTCTGTAAAGGTGTGAAGAAATTCAGTTGAAAATTAAAAATGAATCCTTGTATAACGGTAAGTCGGGGTTTAAAACATATCTGCCTTGACTTTTCACTACCTGTTAATGAATCACTGTTAGCATAGTTACACTTTGTAGTTAAAGTGTGGTCATGAATATTCGCCAAAAACGTTTAAACTTCTGCACGATCCCCATATTAGTCGATGCCATATATTATACACGTTCTCAGATCGCACACCAGGCATTCCCACAGTCTCCAGTGTAGTAATAGTCGTAGTACGTCCCGGCACACGGCGCATTCCATCGTAGTCTCAATTGAACTGTAATAAATAAGTGCTGGCACATGAAGCATTCTGAATTAGTCTTCGACAAACTGCATTGCTAGTACTAAAAACCATTATACTCCAATGTCTACACTAAGATATCGTGCGAATGGAAACCGCTGGTACACGAAGCATTCTATCATAGTATTCATTCAACTGCAGTACTCATTATACATATTATACGAGGCATTCCACGGTCTCCATCATGCTACAATACAGTAATCAAGTATGCCAGCACACAACACATTCCACGACAGTGTTCGGTAAGTTCCAAAATCATGTACCAGGTCATAAGGCATTCCTACATGCATCCCGGCTAATAGGTAGCATCAATAAACCCGTAGTTAGTAATATAGCGTCCTTGTGTTTCTAATGATCCCATCCCTAAAACGCTTTTTAACGAGATTAGGAGTGAAGCCTTTAAATAAGACCAAGTATCTATATAATTTTTGTTACTTCGAATAAAACAGTAAATATATGTAGTACATCTAAATAGTGGGGGGGGGGGGGGGAAATTATTGCAATCACAAATAGGTAAATTTAGGGGAATTTAAAGAGGTAAAAACTTTTTAATTTGATAAACTTTTTT
>DWRA01001848.1:0-15588 GCA_018250295.1 Spathilepia clonius
CCGAAAACGCTTACGAAGGTGCCCTGGCTGTAGGCGGTGCTCTGCCTTTCCTCGGAACCGTGGCTCTCAAGGGCGCTCTGCCTACTGCTGGTCCTGGTGCTGTTGCCTACGGCTGCGGCAACGGAGCCGTCGGTATCACCACTGAAGATATCGGAGCTGTAGGCTTCGGTGCCATCGCTGGACCTCTTGGGTACGGAACTGGTATTGCCGGACCCCTGGGTTATGGGCCTGCTCTCACTGGTCCCTACGGCAATGCTGGACTTGGCTGCGGCTATGGAGCCTTCTACTAAAATGTTTCTAATAGTTACTAAATAAGATAGTTTGTGTGACAAATAAAAATGTATTTTTTTTACAATTTTGACTTTATTTATCTAAATCTCATTTTTCGAATCTCAACAATACTAGAATTTTTTCCAAAATATATTTTCAATTTATTATAATTACTTATATTTTACCGTTACATCACCTTACTGAATAATTTATTCACAAAAAACTAAACAGCTTTGGAAAAGGTTTTTTATAATGTGAAATTGATACAATCATGCAGTTCACCCGATAACAATTTGTAGCTGTTCATGGACATCTGTAACTAATTTCATGTGGAACAGGGCTACCTGAAGCCATATATAGATGCGTTGTCACTTCTGAATTATAAGATGATCGCCTCAGCCTAAGTCAGCCGGAATCTACACCCTCCTACAGAAAAAACGCAGAACTACTTGCAAGAAATTGGTGTAGGTATTTTAATGAAGGCAAAAAAGTTTCTCCATATTGGTATCTTCATGCAGTTCATGATGAACTGCAAATTCTTGGTATTCTGCTGCTCTTGCTAATCTATTATACAATTTATTTTTACAAAGATACATAACAATAAGAAATGGCCACAGGCGGACCGATGATCTGAAGACGGTGTGAAACCGCTAAATTCAAAGGGCACGGAACCGGCTGGACTGGCGCTAATTATGGTAGGCCTATGTACAGCAGTACACCCTAAAAGGCTGATGAATGACTAACGGCAAATGGGCTACTTAGTTGAAACAATACAACTACATACTACTTGTACTTTTCAATTTTATTAACAACTTACTTGGTGCAGCTGACTACGTTTCGACTTCGATTTCATGACTTGCAGTAGAACATAAAATGACTTACAGCCAATTACAAGAATAATCATAATTATATCGTCGTAGTCGTGAACCCATAACTGCCCACTACTGGACATGTATTTTCTATCAAAGATAGAAGGGTTAGGCCATAAGCACTGCTCTAGCCAAAACTTAGCAGACTTCACACACCACTGAGATTTTTTTACAAGAACGAGAGATTTTTCGGATCCTAGATTGAGAGGTCAAGTTTCAACAACTAGGCTATCACTGCTTTCGTATATAATCTTTCTGATTTAAAATTTTTATCACTTGTAACTAATTTATTCTAACCACACTAAAACGAAAAAAAGCAAATTAAAAAAAAAATATGTCAAAGCGAGAGATTCAGCTTTTGATGGTCAAGACAATGAGGAAATAAAGAAAGTAAAATAAATAGTATGTTTGCTAAAATTTTATATTTGCATCGGTGTAATTTCCAAATCAAAAGTTCGCTTAGTAGATGTATCCAGCGCCGTAGGGACCAGCGCAGCCGCAAGCGCAGGAGCCAGCGATGGAGACGGTGCCACCAGCGCAGACGGGACCTCCGAACTCCACAGCGCCGAGGATGGGCACCTGTCCAGCGACGAGGGTGGTACCGGCGACGGGCAGCTCGCCAGCGACGGCGACCTCACCGATGCCGGCGCCGCCGTACGCTCCGACGGGACCGGTAGCAAGGGGACCAGCACCAGCCCATCCAGCGCCAAGAGGTCCAGCCCAGCCAGCAGCAAGAGGCTCACCCCAGCCAGCTCCGATAGGTCCAGCGAGGCCAATACCGCAAGGAGCGGCCAGGGGAGCAGCCAGAGGTCCGATGCACTGGCTGAATACATTCTAAAAGTAATATTTCAACTATTATTATCATTTATTCCTTACTTAAACAATTCTCTGCTCGTTTTTGCGGTTAACTCGAAAGTTGACGCTTCGATTTTCAAAACTTTTTTGTGCAAAAGTACTTTATCTAGTGAGATTCTTAGTTTTTATAGCTAATCTCGGACAATAGCAGTAAATTTCTGGAACATATGGGAAAAAATAGTGCTAAGGCGTGGACGCTACGAATCTTATCATCATAGTCATGCCAGACTAGCAAGAGAGGAAAAGCAAGTATGATATTAGGCATAGCAAATTCAAATAAAGAAGTAAAGAAATAAAATAAATGATTTAATATAGTTTTAACTTACCTGGACCAGGCAAGCCTGGACGCAGAGGAGAGCGAAGGCGAAGGTGGACATGATGGTGTTTATTCAACAGAGATGTTCTCAGAATGACTTGTCGACGACGCGACAGTGCTTTTATATGGCGCAGTGTCTGCTGTAACACTGACCAATGTTGCATGTGCATGGAAACTGATTAGTGTCATAACTCATATGCAACAACACTGATATCAGAATTCGGATTAAGACACGCTGTAGTACGTTCCGTATTCGACTTAACTCCTCAAAATAACACCGGAATTATAAATGAGAATAACATTGATTTTCTGTAGCCGAGTAGTTCGTCTAATGACTGAATTGTAATCAAAATCATCATAATCGTTATTAAAGGTGGTAAAACTCTCTGTAGTTCGACTCCGGCGGGACCATCGCCACACCTAATTCTGCCTAATAACAGCAGTTTTAAACGCTGCTGTCTTCTGGTTTGAAGGCAGTGGTAAGGGAGATAAACTTAACGAGACATTTCAACTTAGTCCTCAGGGGTAGCAACGCATCTGTGGTTGACTTCAGTTAGGATTCTGATCTTATCTGGGGTGGATCACAAATGTCCATGAGCGGCAGTTGCCACTTACCAACAGGTGGACTGCATGCTCGTTTGCTACTCCATCATATAAAAAAAACGTAAGTTTAACTTCGCTAATTGTAACTTATAACATCCGCATCACATCATTATAAAGGAATCCGTTGACTTAACCCACGTATAAGTTTCAGCTTTGCTACCCTTAACATATCGTTTTTAATATACCTACTTACATTAAATTGCCTTAAACTTCCTTAGTAATAACGTTTGAATCTTTTCAAAAATAAACCATGTTTTAGAATAGCACCAATGAAATTAACTTCCTTCCTAATTCTGCGTGCCTGGTACCCGCTTGGTCCTAAATCTACATAGCTTCAACGAAATAAATCGTTTCTTCCCGACTACTATGTCTTGTTCAGGTTCATAAATCTAAGGGAATTATTCTAGTAGTATGTTTGCAGTGACGGAAAACAACGTGGAGAAAACTGACAAAATTGAATAAAAGTGTAAAATGTGTAAAAAACATAGTTACGAAAACTGACGCTTGATAATTCTCGATATGGATCAAGTAAAGGTGGCAGAACCTCCTGTAGTTTGACTCCAGCAACACTACGGCCCCATCTATTTGCTTGATAATACCAATGGTAAGCACTGTAAACATCTCAGTGTTAACGTTCCATTTCAATATTGACAAAGTGATGAAGATATGAATAATATAACTGTTAAATATTATAACCAACCTAGTACAACGTGACCTAGCTACACCCTGCATCGTAAAAATAACTACGTTGCTAATTTAAAATGGAACAAGAGGTACAGGCACGTTACAACTTTCGGAAAACAAAAACATTTTCGCTGAGCAAAAGTATTCAGTTCGATTCGCAACTATCCTGCTACGAGTAATCTCCACGGTTTAATTAATTAGCGACGCTAAGCGAACAAAGTTTTTTCCGCTTTCGCAAAATATCAAACCCATTCCAGAACGTTTCCGGGAACTTTTAGTTGTTGGAGCAAATGGAAATTAAAACGAAATGGCGCGTATTGTTACCGCTCCGATTACAGACTTAACTTTCTACTATTACAGCTGGTGACTCAGCCGGCGTGCTCGTAACAATAATAATATACTCTTTATGGTACATCAGTATAATAATTGTGCGAACTTCGCACTGGCTTCGATATATATATTTTTTATATTATACATAGAAGTGGTAAATGTGCAAAAAGTCCACCTGATGGTAAGCGGCAACTGCCGCCCTGCTTGGTTACACATGCGTTGCTACCCTCGAGGGCTAAGTTGAAACGCGTTGAATAAGTAGTTACGTCTCCGTTACCACACCCTAGAAACCAGAATACTTCACCATTTAACATTGCTATTATAAGGCAGAAAAAGATTTATACATGATGCTGCCGGAGTCGAATAAAAAGAGTTCTACAATCTTCAGGATATAGTAGACTATATGTGTCAATTATAGAAGATATAAAATTATTATCCTAGCAATCAGAAAGAGAAAGTCACTAACTTTATTTCCACGTCGATCTGCAACGGCCTGGTCTTCTCAGCGGCTTGGCGCGTCTTTAAGGTACACTCGGCAGCTTGGGTAGTCCACATGGATTTTAGAAGCAAGCAGATACACGTTGATGACGCGTTACGACATCTGCCTAAATTCGCGCAGCGAACATGACGACTTGTCGTAAGACGCGGCATTGAAAGAACAATGTTGATGTATTCAGTTCAACTCATCTAAATGTGAATATAATTATAAAATATAGTATAAAAGTAATAAAGAAGTAATAAGGGATGGGAAAGGGAAGTAAAAGGTATCACCTTCGATCATTACTAATTTGAAAGGAGAAGGGAATTATAACGTAAAACGATAATACTGCTACAATAACAGGACCTTATTCGGAGAAAAAACAATAGGGATTTTTACTATACGTTTTGGTACCACATAAAAAGCTTATCAGGTTATAAAGTTACAGTAGCAGTTATTTTAAACTTATTATTGATTCGTATCTTACTCGTTAAGTTCTTGTATTAAATATACGATTATTATTGTTTTCTAGCAACAGACATGTTAGTGTTTTATTTTAAACAGTTTTATTTGTTGTTGTATTAATTTTTATAACGAAGCTAATATTCTTGTAAACAATTAACGGGTTACGCAACAATTTGCTCTGATCCTGATGCGAATACGTTACCGCAGTTTATGACGCAAAACTGTTATCGATACGTCGATTAAGCACATCACTAGTTACGTATGCTGAGAACCTAACAAAGGGCTTTTATGGCCTTGTTTATCGCCAACCTCCGGACATTGTAAGGGAAATTGAAGTTTAAGAACGTTTGCTCTACCGTCTTATGAGGTTACAAGTGAGATTGACAATAGGGCCTAATATCGCGTGTATTGAGTAAGGAAGCTGTTTGCAATAAGTGCGCAAGTTTGATAACTCTTGGTAACTTACGCTAAAGAGCGATCTTGTCTAAAGACAAGATCGCTCTTTAGCGTAACTTAAAAGTTATTAAACGATCTGTTCATTATGTTGCAATTTCTTTATTATGTTCAAATAATGTACCTACTTGTTTAAGTGGTCATAGCCAGATATGTCCTTTGGATGGAGAGAGGGACGGGCGGGAGTTGTTCTTTATAGTATTGTTGGACTTTTTTCGTCCAACTATTTCTATAGAAATCGGCATGAACCATGCAAAACCACTCTACATTAAACGATTTCGAAGGAGCTCGGCCATGTGAAATATGTACTATGCCCTTGCTACGGCTATATTAATCCCGGTATATTGTTTAAGATTTCGGGGACGAGCGGAAGATTAAACCTTAATCCCCCCGCCCTTGGCTTCGGCTATGCCTATTTAAATCGGTAGTATGTTCCTAGCGCCACATAAAGGCAAAAACAAAGTAAAAATCTAGATCTTGTAATGTTAACTTATTACTAATTATGAAATCAGCATTAATTTTACAGCACCACACGATAAGTAATGTTAGCTTAAAATACCTAATTATGTCACACATTTGTATCAAAATAAATTGTTTTAAAACATTAAATAATTTTAGATGGTACGGGATACTATGGTATTTCGAAATATCTTTTCCACATAAAATGCTATAAAACTTAATATTTTGTTTGGCCTTCTTTACAAGCTAACTTCAGTTATACTGATTTAGTGTGTAAGTTACTTGGTAATAATATACTCCGATCAATTCCCTGTACGCCAACATAACTTCAAAAATATTTTGTAAAATCTTATACTTGTACGTAGCCGGGAAGTTTGTGTTCCCAATTCTCCCCTTCACAAAACAGCACGGCGTGAATTAAAGTACGTTTCCTTCAAATTTATCCTGTTCAGATTTCAAAGACGTCAGGAATGATTATTCTGAGTAAATTATTTCGTTAAAGCAGGGAGTTTCAAATAGGTTTTATGGAAATTTATTAGAATTGATAACACAACACTCGATATGTTTACGAGAACTTATGTGGTAGAAATAACATACAATCATCTTGATATGAAATAGTTACTGCCACAATACCCTATAGGGTAAAAAAGCCTACCAGTTTACTGCTAAAATGTACTCGTACATTACATAACAATCGTCTTACCAGTTTCATTTGTCGATTAATATTTTCTTATATAAAATATTTCTGCTGTGACACTAGCGTAGATAAAATTGAATAAGATTATCCAAGTAGTTACGAGATTTATTGGAGCCGTTTCTCAGATACCAATTAAATAAATTGGATGTATGTATATTTAATAAATAAATATGATTTGTATATAAATCCAATTAAATGCTAATGTTGACTTAAAGTACCGACACTTTTTCTCTGCTATAAGCTTTATTCGGAGAGACGCAGCCCTGACCAGGTATACTGATAAACTGATGAAAACAATGACAAACCGTTGCATTCACAGGATGCGCGGCTAGTCGAAGTAATACCAATAACGGAGGTATGTGACCACCACCGGAATTAAAATAGCGAATGAGGATGTTTTTTTTTTATTGTGAAGAAGTAGCAAATGGCACACAGTTCACGCAACAGTAAATGGCTACTGCCGTCCATGGACATCTGCAATCAACCCCCGGTAAGATAAGAGTCGTATCTGAAGTCGACCATAGATGCCTTTATTGCCTTTGAGGTCTAAGTTGGACAAGATAAGTAAAAAGCATTTGATAATTATGCCTTCCTTACTCCACCATACAAATAAGAATACAGCAGCGTCTAAAAGATGTTTTTATTAGACAGAAATAAATGCGATGGTGTTACCAGACTCCCACTACAAAAGGTTCTACCACCTAAAAATTAACATAAATTTAAGAATTTTTCATTAAAGCTACAACTAGAAATACTGATACAAAATTTCATTTAAGCTTTAAGCTATTTAAAGGTACACAGATTTAACAATACCGGCACGTAATAGATATTGTTATCTGTGCAAAATCCCGTTTTGACGTACATTGGATCTGACGTCTTTGTTTAATGTTTCTTTATTTTTCGGTTCTGCGGGCTCTTTTGATCAGTACCATTTATTCGTTTTACAAATTTAATTTCGTGAAACGGATTTAATTTTGCGAAAACCTTTTTGTTATATTGAAACCATTGAAGGATAATCTTTCGTTGTTTACAATTGTTTTCCTCGGGGTGATATTTGGTAGGTGAGGTTTTAAGCCAAGACGTTATTAAGAGGGTTTCTAAAAGTAATTTCGATCCCACAATAGATTACACTTACAAACAAACACAGTAAAGTATTATTATAGTATTTATGTGTTTCCACAAAAATAAACTCTTATATACTTCGTTTCTATACTTTTCAACATCTCGATATTTATTCTCGTATAAATTACTATAATACTCTATTGATTAATTATCTATACGAAATAAATTAAAGTTAACGATTACGTATTTATAACTTATATGATACTTATTAGCTATATTAAAGGAAATTATATAGTGTTCTGTTATCCTAAATATCTTGGCAAGGCCGCGGTTTTCCTAAACGTGTATAAGTGGTTAACGATGTCAAGCGATAAAGAAAACCGCAAGATAATGAAGTAAGAGTAAATTACGAAGCGTCAAAACGCCACAATAACCGCTTTTGTTCGCACAAGCGATATTAGGCTTTATTGTCACGCAGTTTCTAATAATATCTCATAGTGGGTACGAAGTCTTAAACAACAATTTCCCTTGCAACTCTCGCGGTCGATAAACAAGGCCATAAAGGTCCTTTGTTCGGTTCTCAGCATACGGAACAGTAGTGATGGACGCCGTATCGATATATACGTGTTTAGGCTTACGTAGATATTACGAGTATCGACAAAAAATGTCGTGAGTATTGGAACACGCGCGTGGTTTAGTAAAATTGGATGAAACTTAAAAGAAATGGAAAAATTAAGTTATTTTTGCGCTAATGTCTAGTATAGTAGACCTGCATATCCTATGATATGTCGATATTTTCCTCATTAACACAACACACGTTTTATTTAACAAGTGTTAAATACAAATGAAAATGTTAATGGGATATATTTGAATCGTTAATCTGGTTCCGTCGAAACTCGACAGTCAAAAGCGTCTTTTAGTTCTTCACTACAATATTTTGTTTACACATATTAACTTAATAAAGTCTATTAATGCAAAAAAACGTTTTGTTGATAGTTATGATGTAATATTTACCGGTTACGTATGAAATATAGACTGACAGTATGCAACTTAAAGATTAAAAAAGTAAGAGATTTTGCTAAGATTTTTTAAAAGGAGTAAGAATAAGAAGGAATAAGGACTAAGAAAAGTTACAAAAAAGTTAGACTAGGTATTTGATCCAGATGCCAGACAGAACAGCGTTTATCCCTAAAGTTACGTCTACTATAAGCACTTACACACAGAGAAGTATAATGTACTGCAGTAGACTTTGAAGAGCTTATGAATAAATCGATCTATATACATGTGTTTGTGTGTGCTTTTGTGTTCCGTTAGGAGTCGAATCGGCTACATCGTCAGTGTGAGCCATAATACTATCTAATACGACGATTTAGATTGAGTGACACTTTAGGACCCGTTATATATTACTTACATTTAACATAGTGAGCTCATGTAATATAATGATGCCGTTAAGCTTAATCTACCGAGAGAAGAGTTTGAAGTTTCAAGGCGATTATGTAACATAATGTGCGTATAGTTGGATTTTCAGGCCATAAGTCGATTTGTTAAGTGTGGCGTTGTTAATATTTTACTAAACGGCTAGTTTCTCAAACCTGCACGGCACAATTTTGATGTCGACAGGTTTATGTTAACGCGTCTTTCGCGTAAAGACTAATGAAGAATCATGTCTAATAACATTCCTCGGTACTCATGAAACTATTTCAATTTTTAATATGCCTTATACGAAACAATTACTTCTTACCAAACAAATGTTCTACTACAAATTATAAACATTTCCGCTTAAAACTTTGAAGAGTATTTTTGTTTATATTTCGTGTCAGTTAAATCTTCTTAATTCTTTCGAACTTATGGAAGTATCTTATTAACGGGCTCATTTTACTTATACGTACTGGATTGTAGGGCTTAAGTATAAAGGGGTTACGTGACCAGAATAATAAGTAAAAGGCAACAATGTGAAAAAATCGATTGGACGTGCAGATTTACAGTAGTTTCATAGCAGTAAAACTATGAAATTTTGAAATAAAGAATGTAATTTTTTTTTCCTAACATATAAGAGAGACAAGTACTATAAAAATAAATTCGAAACATAATTAAATTTAGTAAAAAACACGTATAGTCAGTTGTATATATACTAAGATAGAGTATAATTAAAACACCTGCAATAGTACAATTGATTGTTTAATCGATAATCGTAGTACAGCGATTGAGAGAATCGATAACGGTCCTTCTAAAAAGTCCAACATGCCCATAATTATTTACACAACACTATGAATCACATCACTAAGTCATGTTATAGTTTTACTCCCACGTGGGGGACTCACTATGTCACACCCTCATTTCGTCGATAGCCGCTTGAGGGAGATTCGAAGGGTGCAAAGATTTGCCTCTACGTAAAGTCGCGTGAGGAACTCTTGTTTCTTCTCTTCCCCCAGGAGAAGCATTTTGGCCGTTAGCAGGAAACTTCTGCCGAACATCCTGTATCGGTGGGGAGCTAGTGTACTGGTTCATGTTCTTGGGCATCGTCGCATACCCAGCCACTTGGGGATAACTCACATTTGGCAGCCGAAAGCTGCTATTTCGACTACCCAATTTACTCGGCAGCATCATATTATCTATACTCAAGGTCGGGCTAGGAGATTTCGTGCCATCGAGCGGTCCTTTGAAGTTCAAACTCCCTAGATTCTGCTCCGCCATCATTTTCTTCCGATTCTGTCTCTCAACATCCACGACCAAACTTGGCGCTAAAGTCGGATCGATGTGATAATGCGAATGTTTTCCGGAGATCGTTTCGAAATGTTTCTCGTTGAAACGCGGTTGCTTGCCGCGGGATCTAGTCTTATCTCGTTGATAGTACACCCCGGCGAATATTAGAACGTTGAGGATGAGTAAGGAGCATCCTATCGCTATTGTGACACTCAGCGCAGTTGAATAAGCGGCATACCCCGCTGCTTCCAAGCTCGCTAAAGTACTATCCGTGGCATTCAAAGTTTGCAAATCTCTTCCGCTTGGAATAATTGTCACGCAAGTCGCTAAGATAGTGTCGACCGTTGTCAGGGCTGTGTCGGTATAAACCGATCCGTTGTTTCGTCTTAGTTGCTCGTTTTCGACGCTTCGGGATAAAGGATCGGGGCGTACAATACCCTCGTAAAGGTCTTGTTCGTTGTGGTTCTTGAAGAGGTTGTGACGAGCGGCGACATCTTCCATACCAGCTCTGTGCAGCTCTGGAACAAGACGTAGCCACACTGATAGCTGGTGGGCTCGAAAGTGATTCTTCAGACGCGGTTTTAAACCTATAACAAACAAAAAATCTCTTAACTAATTTTCCACAGGGATATCCAGTATCACGCCATGGACACGATATTTAGAATTATGGGTAAGTATTTATATACAACATATGGTTAATTGATGATCAAAATATCACCGTTTAGCCGAGGCTTCAACCATGAATTAACTCTCTACGTATCAGACCAGTCGTCGCGATATTTTTATTCTAAATAAAACTATATTCCAAACAAAATATTGTGTACCATTGGTTCGCGAATACATATTTCATGCGGATACAAACTTAAACCGGGAACAAAAATATCTGCCACAAACAATATGTCTTTCTAACGAAAACAAAAAACTACAATTGAAACATAACATTCATTTAAAAATATTTTTTTACGTGGCTGATCAACACAAACTGGAAAATAAACCAGTTGAATTTGTTAACCAAACGACCTAAAGCTTTGACTTCCAGTTCTCTACAGATTGACTTTACAGAACGCATTCATAACCTCATTCTGTGAACAAAGCGTCACTCTCCGAGCCATTAAACGCGTCCTGTTACACTGCTAACCAGTCGACACGGCGCACTGACCTACTTTGGCACACTTCTCAGTTGAATACTGTTTGTGTCAAAACGATTTGACACCCTAAAATAATGAATAATCAAAGCCTTTACACACATACTTTTGGATATTTATTCCTTTTCAGATATAAATTGTTTAATTAGTTGAAATTAATAAATAATATCAAATCACTATACTCTATGCCACGAGTTCGCACACTAAGACATGCAAATTTTGTTCGTACACAAATATAAACGAAATACAAAAATACTCTGAGCGCGATAAATATTTCTCACTGCCAAAAAAAGGACCAACTAGTTACAACCACACACACACAGCCACAACATTACCAACTTTCTTTAGGAAGTTGATCACAAAACGCACCCGTTAAATTTCTTAACCAAATAAGCCAAAGCTTTGGCTTTCAGTTCTGTACCGATTGACTTAACAGAACGCATTCATAACCTCGTTCCATAAACAAAGCGTCACTCTCCGCGTCATTAAACGCGTCCTGTTACACTGCTAACCAGTCGTCAGCGCGCACTGACCTACTTTGGCACACTTCTAAGCTGTATACTGTTTGTTACAAAACGATTTGCCATGTCAAATGAACGAACTTCCTAAATAGCTCTTGTATACACTTTTTGACTGTTAATTATTTACTAAGATAACTACGTATCTACATAGGAATATTATACTTTTTTCAAGTTTAAAGTACTTCAATGATTTGGTCTTTGGTTTTCCTTCAAATAAGAGCGTGATATATAACCACTTTCTACATTTTATTTCATTTGTCACTCACACTATCATCAAGAAAATGACATGCTACAATGTTTATGACAAAACGATTTATTATAAAATTGCACAATCAAAGGCAAATTTAAAACTTGTTAATATTAGTTTGTACATATTTTTACGTATGCAGAGGAGTTATTCACGATAGCAAATTAAAAAGTACCTATTTATTTATCGTTACCATAGTTATCTACCTGCTGATATTAGAAAATGTCAATCTTCGAATATATTAATACATGTTAGAACATAGACTTGTTAACGAAATGATTTGAAATAATTCAATAAGTATTTTGTTACAGGATTTTAACAGTTTTTTGCAACGTATTTCGCTTACTCGTATTATCATCGTTGGTATGGCGTACTGACCTACTTTGACACACTTCTCAGTTGAATACTGTCTATGACAAAACGATTTGCCAAACGAATGAATATTCAAAAGCTCCACAACTACTGCAAACAAGCTTCTTGCTTACTGAAAAAATTCCAACTCATTTCTTTTATGAAAAACATTTCTCTTTCTCTCATACACTCACAAAAGAACGAAAGTAAAGATCTGCTTCCGATACTGTTAAAACTAAAAATCATTCAACTAATTACATGCAAAATGTATTTTCTGTTACGATTCATTTTTTTATTGTATAGAAGTAGCAACAAGGACTGCATTGTTGCTACTGAAGTTGTTACAGTTACTGAAGTTGCTACAGAAGTAGCAACAAGGACTGAATTGTTGCTATTTCTAGTGGATAAGCGGCTACTGGTGCCCATGGACATCTGTACGCAATCCCAAATTAGAGTCCTGCTTGAGGTGGACCAGACATACATTACTACCCTTAAGGACTAAGTTCAAATACCTCGGGTATCTCCCCTTGCCACACACTTTAAGCCAGAATACAGGAGTGTTGGTAGTTGAAAAGCGACGGCACCATAGCCAGAATTAAATCTGCTTTGTAACAACTATGTTAGGCATTATTGTATGCGGATTTTAAGGGTGTGGTAGACCACGAGACATTTATGCCAGACGTTAAGTCAAGTTTTTCAGATGTAACAACATAAGTATTTGTGGCAAACCACAAGTGATTATAAATATTCATGACAATGACCGATTAATATCAGTCGGATTGCATGTTTATTTGATACTTCATTATAAGAAAAACAATCAAGGCAAGACACAGTCTTATCTTTTAAATGTCGATGAAATATTAATAAATGCACTAATGCATGGACATTTTCACACACTGCTCGACACAGATGCTGTACTTTGTCATGGAAACAAGAAACAACCTATTCGTCTACAAAGACATAAATGTACGTAAAATTTCATCAGTATGTCAAGTATTAATATTTTACGTAGCATATGTTTACATTTTAAGTCAAGAACAAATATTATAAGCAGCAATTTTAAACTCCTTTCAAATTCGACTAAAAGTGACTTACATTTAAATGAATGCATACAACGAGTATGAATTGAAGCTGCGACCTAAATTCTGCTTCAAATAACTAAAAGCCGGAAAGTATAAATATGTATTTAACGCAAACTAATATATTTTAAATATTCATATAATTCTGTTATTTTTTTTGTAAAGATTTTATCTTCAGAAGATTAAACTATTCTATGTGAGTATAAGTGATGTAGGTATATTTTCGTTATCTACAACGCAGACATTCCTAGCGTAAATAATATGAGCGTTAGAAAACTTTAGTAAAAACTTCTAATCACTTCTAGTTTACTGTTTTGAAGTAAAACTTCAGACACTGCTTGTTCAGCTTCGTTGAGCAGTTTAAACGAAATGAGGAGCGTTGCAGTGAGACTAATGAAATAAAGCGACGAATGCACTTGTACAGACTTCCGAAAGAAACTTTTTATCAAAAGTTATATTGATATGCATGTGTTCCATCACCGTTCAAATCAGAAGATAGCAGTGCTTAACACTGTTTTCATATTGAAGAAAAGAATGTAGCGATGGTGCCGCTGAAGTGGAACCTCGAATGGTTACGACTCGTCGAATCGGAATACGCCTAAACGCACATACAGATAATGCATCTAACTTAGATATTTATTAGAAACTTCGAATGTATCTTCTTGATAATACTAGAGACTTCGCGTATAAACCTTTGAGCAATGCAAGGATTAACTAATTTAGTATTCAGTACTTCAAATATTTTTTCCGAGAGGAAGCAGATACACGTGCTTTCATGTTACTACATTCGTTATTTTAATATAAATAAAAGCGTTACAATTTCAGGTTAATGAAATACTAAACCGGATTATTTTCACACTAAAAGTCGTTGTACCGAAAGTTGCTGAGGTAACTTCTGCCAAACAGAATTTAAAATATAATTATCTTGTATTTACATTCAACTTTGGATATTCTGTATCGCAACGCATTTATTCAACTTAGAACTTCTACAAACTTCATCGCAATTGAACTATTCGTAGCGGAACTAGTTCAGTCCCAACGCGCAGTTTAAACAAACGGAATGTGGATGCTGTGGAACTGTTGCAATAATACGAATGCGTGTGGTTGCTATATTTTGTATGAGTTAAGAAAACGGTTGTAAAGTTACACTTGCAAAAAGCTATATATTATTTGTAAGTTGATTATGAGAAATTACTTAATTGAACTATTACGGAACGCAGCTAATTAACTCTAGTTTTTGCCTGAGTAAACTTTGCAGCTCAACTTTTTTTAAATAAAATTGAAGCAGCAAATAGGCAATCAGAAAAGTTGCAATAAATTCTGGAAGAAAAAACGGCCAGCAAAAATCAATTCGCCGTAAACGACAGATCAGATTAAGTCTGAACTTTATATAGTTATTTTGTAGCAAGTCAAATAGCTTTTAAAGTTATAGCAACGTTAAACTTGGATATGCGATATCAAAGCGCATTTATTCAACTTAGAACCTCTACAAACTTCATCTCAATTGAACTATTCGTAGCGGAACTAGTTCAGTCCCAACGCGTAGTTTAAACAAACGGATCGGGAATGCAGTGAAACTGACACAACAAGGCTAACACGTGACAATATTGTCATTTTGTTTTTTTTTCTGTATTGCTTGTTTTCCTACCAGAAAGATGGAGCTTAAGAAGTAAAGGTAATCTATAATCACAGTCTTAGGGCTAATGACAACATCAATAAGAAATACATCATCAATACCTATCGTATTAATAACAAAAAAACTATATCAAAGGATCCTTTTAAAAACTAGATAACCATGATCCATCCATCTGTTCATGAATATGCAATAATGCTATATATTTTTTTTATATGATGGAGTAGCAAACGAGCATGCAGTCCACCTGATAGTAAGTGGCTACTGCCGCCCATGGACATTTGTGATCTACTCCAGATAAGAGCAAAACCCCAACTGAAGTCAACAACAGACGCGTTGCTACCCCTGAGGACTAAGTTGGAATGCCT
>DWRA01001849.1:0-15587 GCA_018250295.1 Spathilepia clonius
CAGCATAAATATGTAGTGTCAGTTGATATCGAACGGGGGCGGTTAGCGGGGGACGAGCTCCCGCGCATTTACTACCTTTTTACTTTTCTTCATGGCGGTTGGAAGAGACGACAAATAATTTAATTTCGAAGATAATGCAATAGCTGTAAACGTTCGGCGTGGAAGTTTTTTACCAGTTGTCACTCAAGTAATACAATCAAACATAATGAAGTGTTTTACGCGGCGCCTCCCGCCCGAACTATTTATATGCTAATACATAACAGATTTCTATTATAAAGATATATATCAAGATGAGTAACAACGTTATATTTTTATGTAGAGATAAAAATAAATTTTGCGTTTTTCTGAACGTCGTATCGTGTACTGAAACAATTCTCGAAGGGCCACCGGAGCCCACGAAACAGATCCTGCGGTTTATAAGCATTTTATTATCCGCTTCGTTACGGCCTCAGAGCCGTACAAATACAGAGCGAGTGTACGTCGCCGTCGCCTTACTGTCGACTGTGAGCACATGTCCTATAGCTAGTCGTACATATATTTGTGAAAAGGGCAATCTGTAAACTTTCACGCACGTATCCGTACGAAGTCAGACACGGTGGATGACGCGGGTGTCTCAACATCGTTGCTTGTTATGCAAAATTGTATGGATATTCAACAGGTGTTTTGAAAAGTAGTTGAACCAGTACAGTTCGATTAGCAAGGTACCACCGTCGCAGTCATTTCTAGCATGAAACAGTTTTGCATTTTAGTAGAAGGTGTCTGATTAACATATGAGACGACAATGTTGGTATTCAGGATTGGCGACCCATCTGTGATCGGCTTCAGGTCGAACCTGTTCAGTATGGAGTCGGTAATACATGTCTATGGGTAACAGTTACCGCTTACCACCAGGTGGACTACAAACTCATTGGCTCATCCAATCTTATAAAAAAACATCGGCGACGTTGTTCTCATGTGTGCGTTGATCTTAGGACGGCTAAGGCGCGCTCTTGTAATACACGCTCTGGGGTTACGGGACGAGCCGGAGTCGCTTTACAAATTAGATCTATCGGCCTTGCAGTCCTTAGTTGTCTCAGGTTCCTATCTATTTTTTTATATATTGGAATTTGCAAACGCGCATGCAGTCCGCCGCATAGACAATGGTATTGGTAAACAAAATCACTAAAATAAATTATTCATTTGCACACTCCAATAAACTATATCGCTATGCGATTATATAGGTATGCGTAAAGGTATATTTTATACAATATCGAGTACGTAACTAAGGCGGTAATAAACGAAAAATAATAAATATATATCGTGGGTATCAAATGTAACTAATTGTTAGACTTACAATACGTTATGTAGTCTTCTATACAACTAAATCTGGGTGAGTGAGTTACAAAATACAAACAGAGTTTTTCAAAATGAAAACGTTCCTGTTATATCTTGGCAACGCATCTCCCTTATTGGCTGTTTTGGGGAATGGTGACGTTCACAAAAACAGATCATTATCCTCCTCAGATTGAACGACGTAATAATAGTTATTACGTGCCTCATAAAATAAATCTGATGCGTTTCTCTTTAATGATTGGCAATATCGTATTGTTTTATGTCTGCCCCTGGATAAGATTAGCGGACTCGCATAGCGGGGACTGGAATGCGTTTGGGGCGCACAACGACGCTATGCGCAGATGTCGCTTATCAATATGAGCTGAAATATAAAAAATAATGGAAGGATGTAGCAAACGGGCATGCAGTACTCCTCATGGTAATTGGTCACTGCTGCCCATGGACATCTATGATCAAGAGAGAAGTTTAGAGCGTTACTTGAGGTCAACCAAAGATGCTACTCACGAGGACTAACTCGGAACGCCTCGGATAATTATATCTCTCTTATCACACCATTCAAACTTGGATACAGCAGCGCTTAACACTTAACACTGTTGTTATTAGGCAGATATGTGGCCGTGATGCCAACGGAGTCTAACCACAAAGAGTTCTACCACCTTCAAATGAAATGCTTTTAGATATAATAATATAAATTTTATTGTAGCAGTGGCGCTCACATTATCGTATATATTTTATCTATGGATTACACGTGGTAAAGTATGCATTAGACAAGCAAGGAGAGTCCCAGTAAGGAAACCTGTGCCCAACTGTGGGAATATAAATTTTAATTGGCTTTTGGTACTGACTGATTTATTGCCCTGAATAATAATAAATGTTATAGGTATTAAAATTTAAATAAGATTTTTGACATAGTTGTTCATATTTTTTATCTCACTAGAGAAACAAAGATAGTTTATTTCAGAGTCCTTAGCGAATTACTTTTGTTAAATCTGTTAATTTGACTTACCTAATACATATACTTCCATTTTACTCATTTGTATATTACGTGGTATGTCTTATATCTTAAAGACAGTATCCCTTTATCTATTTTTCTCTATAAAATCTGAAAGGGTACTCCGGCGAAGAGAAATTATGCTAATGTGGTACGAGGACTGTGCCGCGGGATTTGCGGGCCCGGCGGGCCCCGGCGGGCTCCGTGCTATAAACAAAATTTACTGTATATTCGCAAATCTTATACAAGCTGTTGCTAACTCGATGAGAGCTCGGAATTATGAGTTATATATTCTAAAAAATAACTTTTATGATATCTTTTGGTAGTTGTTGAAACGGTCCCAACTTCGGAGACATTTTAAAGATGGTAGAAACAGTATAGTTCGACTGGCCAGGTACTACCCCTACACTTAGTTCTTGCATTTCGGTGAAAGGGAAGTGGATGCCCGCTGACTTAGATATGAAGCCATTACCTACACAGTCCTCAAGAGTGGCGAGGCACATCATCGGGTTCAGGTAGAACCTGTTTTAAATAGAATTGTTCACAAATGGGTTGCAGTAACCTACAATTGCGTAAACAAATTTGTAAGTTCTTTAAAGAAAAATGTACAATGCAATTAAATACCATTTATACTAGTTTGTACTTGAATAGCCAAATATCAGTGGTACTTGTATATCGTACGCACTCGCCCGAGGCAGCTCTCAGCTGCGCGCAGCGCGCCCGACGCGCTCCAGCGCCGCTCGCTGCACTCGGGCGAGAATGTAAAATTAAGGGAATAATAACATGTATAAAAATAAAAAATAAATTGAAGTGTTTCTTTCGAAATCACAGCTTTTTACTGATTCCATATAAAAATATATACGGCACCTTATATAAAATATAAAATTTCGATTAATTGTATATCCATCATGTTAATATTTTTTAACAGTGGTGATGCCGCGGGGCGCAGCTAGTCTTCATGTAATAAAGGTACCAGCATCACCGCGTCCGTAATCTGCTGGGATTCTGATTAAAACATATTAAAGTGACGTTCCCGGCAAATGAGCGAGCGCGTCTTAATTTGAACTCAAGATAAATTTCACAGACGAGTGTGTGAAAGAATCATAACTTAGCTACAAGAACAAATAGCAGGTGTATCGCACTCTAGATATTTCCTTAGACTTCAGTCGTTATGACGAAGCTGAGTGGTATTAATAGGTAGCTACTGAAATGTCTGTCAATAGCTTAAAAATAACTGACTAACTTTTGAACGGTAGTAGAACTCTTTGTAGTTCGACTCCGGCGGCACTACCGCCACACTTATTTCTGCCTAATAACAGCAGTGTTAAGCGCTTCTATCTTCTGTTTTGAAGGGTGTGGTAAGGGAGATAAACTTAACGAGGCATTCCAACTTAGTACTCAGGAGGTAGCAACGCATCTGTGTTCGACTTCAGTTGGGATTTTGGTCTTATCTGGGGTGCATTACAAATGTCCATGGACGGCAGTTGTCACTTACCATCAGGTGGACAGCGTGCTCGTTTTCTACTCCAACATATATATAAAAAAAAACTGACACCGAGACTACAACGTACTTGCTTAAGTGTTTAGAAAATAAACTTTATAATATTTCAAGCAGTTTGAGCTGTAGGGGGCCAAAGCATGATACATATATATATGTATGTATATACATATAATACATATGCTTAGAAAGCGTTTCCTTCCGCAGTCGGGTAAAGAAGAAAGATAACATTTTTCATGTTTTGGAATATGGTATGATTTTATTCCAAATATGGTTAAAAGTATTATGATGGAAATCACACACAAAGAAGAATATTTTTAAACGAGTGACCTAAGGTACTCTTCACCTAAAAAAATCTAAAGTACGTATGTTAAAGTAAAAAACCGCGCTCGAGTTTGTCATAAATAAACTAAGCTAAAACTCCACGATAAATTACTTCTGGAAGGTTCTCCGAGGGATTTTTAAAGCAATTTATTTGTTTCCAATGCAAACGAGTCGAAAACAAGTTGATTTGGAAAGTTTTAGGATTATTAGCGATTCTGTCCGAAGTAGCGTTGAGTCGAAAACATTTTAAACATCATTTGAAAGTACAAAACTTTACTCTGGTTCGGAGAGGTTTCCGTTGTTTTTATGTAATAAAGGTACATAAAAGCAGCAAACCTCTGTGGTCCGGTAAGGATGTCGATTCTTCCCTGAAAAGGGACAATTTTTGAATCTAGTCATCCATTTCGTGTGGTAAGGGAGACATATTTATCTGAGGTGATTGAAGTTAGTCCTCAGAGGTTAGAAAAGCTACTTTTTCCGACCTCACTTAAAATTTCAGTGGTATAACATGAAGCAATTTGCAGATGCTATTAGAGAAAATGAACACTTACTATTAGGGGAATTGTGGGCTCGTTTTCTACTTGTACATTACCAATATATAAAATTATAATAGCCTCATCGCTCGACTACTTGCTCGCGGTGAGACCCGCGCTACGCGGTTCCGTCGAGCGAGCAACGGGCACGCTCCATTGAGCACACGAGTCTGCGAGTAATGTCCGCTCGCCTGCTGTTTTACTGTTCTACCAGAACAGCTTTTAGTCCATTTTACATTTAACCTATATCCCTATGAGTTATTGATAATAGTAGAGAGAGAACGCATTTCACTGAAATCATTTTACGTGCCACTACAGGGCATAGTTTGTACCGCTATTGAACATTTGAAGCATTATACTTTAGCGGAGAAAGGGTACAGTTTTTACATATGTTATATACTGCTGCTCGACGACCAGGACCCACGGCTTAATGTACCCTTTAAACTAGCAGTCATGTAATCATTAGTCATCAATAAAAATGGCAAACGTAGATAAACAAGATCCCACATCGGGTGATATCGTGAAATCGCTACTTTCCATGAACATTTGCAAGTAGCTTATACCGAATAAAACTTTTTTTAACGAACTGTATAGGAGAATTCCCTCAAAACATTAGCGCCGACCGCCTATTGACTACTATTGCTTGAGCAACTACTGACTTCAGCCATTAAGTAGTGGTTATCGCGGCTATCACAAGGTGCTCGACGACTATCAACTGATACTGTAGAACTGTTTACATGGAGTGGATACATTCATAATCATTTAATACATTGATCAGTTATCTCTGGCAAGTCAGTTAAAAATGTCGTACATTTATGAAGTAGTAAATTTATCTTGCTTTGGGTGATAATTGTTGATAATAATTGAGTTACTCATGTGTTATTTGTTAATAGTTGATCATTTATTTACAATTCATTGATTTCCGAAGAGCTTCGTTAGAGAGTGTTGCCGCGTCTCCACTTCTGATTAACGAAGTTCGAAGCACAACTTCGCAGTTGCCGGAACAATGGACTAGTTACTCACTTCTCACTGACGGTCGCTAACGAACTCATAAAATTAATTTCTATTTTTATTTAGATAATGAAGTAGGAATGCTTGCAGGCAACCTGTACAACTGTGTCCCTTAGGACTTAGGTAGAAGGCCCTATAATAATAGTAGTTTATAACATTTATCACCTTTCCCTGAAATTTAGAACTGCATCACTCTAGGAATAAATGTGGCGGTGGGACCATCTCATTAGAATTATACTGGTTCTATCACCTTCCCAAGATATATTTTTGGTATTTTTATTATATAGATAGGAGCAAGGGGGCAGTGCACCTGATAGGAGTGGCGGTGGTGCCTCCCGGAGTCAAACCGCGAAATGTTCTACCTCTTGGCCACATCATTCTCTGTCAGGAAGTCATACTTATCTGAGGCTTCCCAACTTATACATCAGAATTAGCAAGGCATCTATTTATCAACCTTAGATACGACTCTTATCTCATCTGGGGTTATTTGCAGATGTCCGCAAGCAGCAGTGGCAACCTACCATCAGTTGAACTGCAAGTTCGTTTACTACTTCAAAACAATAAAAAAAACTCCAGTGTCGGAATGTAAAAGTTTCTGTCACTTTCGAAAGTGAAAGCTTCGAGATGTGTTGTTTATTAAAAAGTGCCATTGCTTCTTCCTTTATTGTACCTTAAAAAATCCCATTGGTTGGCGTGACAATCAATAATTAGATGAAGCTTATATTAATTAAAACCACCTTGGAAAGTTCTTTAAAACTATTCCACTTATAATTGATTCAGTTTAATCACGTTTACAGATAATGAGATTGGAATTGGAGCGGCGTGCGCGCTGGAATTTTCCGATGTTGGAATGGCGCGCAGTTATGAGCTCATATCAATATGGAGTTTAAAGGAATTGTTTTGAGCGAATGAGAATTTTACACTCTTGGAGACTCTTACGGCCATGAACGCAGCCGCCACTATTATTTTAAATGTAAAACGTTTCAAGTTCGAAGCCTGATCAGGCTGTAATTGAAATGAAGAATTTGTACTTCTATATAGTACCTATATTTTACCATGCATAAATGAAGTAAATTTGTTTTGTTGAGTCCATGGCACCCGTGACTATGTGCAAAAGAATATACTGTACAGACGTTTGCAATATTAATCCCGACAAAAGGACCGATAACCGTATTTACCTACTTAATGTTCCCAAATACAAATAAAGACGGAAAAAGTATTATACAAATCATATCTATAAAATTAATCAATGAGTCGGTTAGCGGGACACCGGGATACCGGGATAGGAACAACAATAACTTTGTGTCAAAAATAACAACCAATTCAGAGTTTAAGTATCCGATTACAGAGAAACATAGCCGGATATTGCGGACGGATTGCCGATTAATCCTCCCTCTTCTAATTAATGGGCACTAGCACAGCCCTATCCCTCAGGCTAGATCTCAATTATAATTCACTCCTGCTCGTGGACATCAATAACCCGAAATAGTTTTACCATACCGCCTGCTTCACTGTGGGTGTGGCGAATATCTTTTCAAGAATACTGCTACCCACTCGTATCCTTTTAATTATGACAGAAATACGTGTGTGAGGTTACATAGACCTCCAGAGTCAAACCTCGAAGAGTTTTAACACCTTTAAAAGTTCTTATCAAATCAAAAAACAAACACAAAAATGGATTCATTGTGCAAATTATAATTGGCACAAAAAGGTAGATTAATGTACTGAAGTCATAGTTAATTAATTTAACCCTTACCCTTAGCGCAATCCGTCCCTCCTCAATCTTACAGCTGCTACCCTTATCGGGGATAGAAGCCGTCTGCATAACTGGAAAATGATCGCTATCTATCGATCGCTAGCTTCAGTGGCAATTAATAAAATGAATAGAACTAGCCGGTTCCACCGGGAATCTACCACCATCACATCACACCTATTTCTAGCGTTTCGTTGGAAAGTTGTAGATGCCGGGTGGTTTACATATCGGGCGATCATTTTAGTTCTCTGCAGTTGTAAAGTTGTGAGAATAGACCCCTGATATATGTATATGTGATTGGTCCACGGGTAACCGCTAAACTGCTGCCGTCAGCATCCTAAATTAATATTTCGCGTACATAATTTTAATTTACTTTTATCAGCAGTTGTATTATCTGTCATAACGATTTATAATTCCAACGTAATCATGCATGAGCATTTCATCGTTGTTATCTCGAATATGGTGCTCGAAGTGAAACCCCATGAAATAGGATATACTTACGCTGGATTCGATTTCGATTTTAGCGCGCGGCTCAGCGAGCCGGGTGTCGCGGGCGCGCTGCAGCCCACGTGGCGTACACAGTAACACACATCAGTCTTTTATTAGATTGAAGTAGGAAACGAGCGTGCAGGCCACCTGATTGTAAGTGGTCCGTGCGATTATGTGCGTTTAACTTCGGTAACCACCTCTACTTAGAACAGCGGTTCCACTTATAGCCGTTCATATATGCACTGCCACTCCTGAGGACTAAGATGGTCGCCTCATTTGTAAATTAGCTAACATTCACACTCTTCCACCGAAATGCAAGACTACCTGCTACTAATGCAAGACACCGTACTAATTTTACCACATTTTAATCCAGACTTCTGAAATAAAATAGCCGCAAGCGATTGTGTCCAACATACTTATTTGGTCCAACACATTTGTAATATTAAATCTATGCAAATAAATAAGATGTCTATTTTTTTAACTGAAGTGTCTGTTTGTAAAGTCAAAACAACAGGTTTTTATTAAATGCGTGTTATGAAACTATGTATATACGGCAACTAAAAGATATGTAAGATTTTGTTTGATTATTTGTTACTTCCAAGTAATCTCCGAAAGGCTTTTAGTATCTAGTACATGTTACAAGGAGTTTTCTTTTATTTAAGAAAATATTATAGGGTTCTACAAAAAATATTAAAAATAAAGTTAATATAAAACTTAAAGTTTCAGTTAAATGTATGTTACATTTTTAAACGCAAGTGAAACAGCGGGACACGAGTAGTATTTATATAAAATGAAAATCTTAGTAGAAGAGATCCAGTTGTCGCTAATGGCGTCCGGGCGCGATATTGCCTCAATTCCACACCGCGGACCGCGGAGCTGCGAGAATATTGTCCACGATACATAAAGAACATTTATATAAAACTAATTTTATACGAACGAGAAGCGTTATTTTTGGTAGTTTTTTTCTATAATTTTGTATACCCTGCAAGACCTAATAATATTAAAGTTCTATTTTATTTAAATTATTAATACATTGTTGTAGTACAAATTTTCTTGTTTCTTTTAATATCTTTTAAAACAATTTCCGTAACATTTTTATATAAATCAGTTCAGACAATTAAAACATCACCATTTTTTGTGAACATGACGGACCAGATAATCCTGAGTTCAAAAATCCGCTTACTTTTTTTGTTTCTCCATTAAGGTTATAAAATTTATTGTTGTATGATCAAGGTTATAAAAGGAAATTTACAAGTATACAAGAATTATAATATATTTTATAAGAAGTTAATATTATATCCCTGATTTCATTTTCAGATTGCTCTGAGTTGGTATATCTCTTCCACCTTATTTGCTTTCACGTTGTAAAATAAAAATTCCCCATGTCTTCCAAATTACAAAAACGAGGTTACGCTATGTTCACTTACATTACTACCTGTCTGAATCTCGGTGTATCTATTCAACGCATCTTCTATACAAATAAATAAAACTAAAACGTCTGTCTATAAATAAATCTTTTATGATCTTTCGTCTGTCATTAATAATAATAATCAACAATGTGACAATTTCTACTATGAATTATCAAATTCTAATCTTTGATATACAAAAATTGGATAAGCTTATTTTATTAATAACGAGCTTAAGATAAATCATACAAACGTTTTGTTTAAAACATTGTTCTGCATTTGGACGGCTCCTCACAAATTACATATTATTTTCAATATGATTTCAATTATACGAACATCGGATAAAGCACCGTTTCAGTAGTCCGACGTAATTGAAAACCAAAACGAAACGAATGGAAATATATTTTTGTTATTACTTATCCATTAAATCCGTTGTCAGCGAATTTCTGTATTTTCAGTACAATGGAGGCGCGAACCGAATTTAATTTTTAGGGTTACACAACCGTCGATTACGAAACACTATTGCTAAGCTCCTGTCTCCGCCCGTCCAACACAGGATACAATATCTTTCAACATGTTTTTTCAGCAGTTTTCGCTATTTTTAATGTATCTGTCCGTCTGTTTGTTTTGGCCAATGTCAAAAACGACAAAATCCAATTTGACAAGACCCTCACTGCCAGATAGCTGATTTTACAAGAACTATTTTAAGCCACTGTTATTTTTTAAAAAGTATTCAAACTCCGCAGGACCAATATTTAATATATTCAATCTACCGCTACATGCTCCATTTTGTTAAAACTGTTAAGGGTATAAAATTCCGTTTACACGTGCGGGTGATGGCAGTGGCAATAAAGACGTCACGCGTTGCTACGGAATCCTTCGTGTTCAAAACTGTCTCGCACTTGGCCGGTTTTTTACAATTTTCTATTTAATACTGAAACGGATTTAGCGGATTTATTTTTGTTTGTCAGCCGATTTATTTAACACCGATTTGGTGTACAGTGAAGATTAAACGTTTTTAAAATTCTTCAATGACGTAAAGGCTGTCTTTCCTTTTGTCCAGTAATCTTTGTTTCTACAAATGTTCCAAAAAGTAGTATATCTTAGGTCTGGTCAGTAAATTATAAGATTTGCAAGTGTTGTGTGATACTGTAAATTATACACATTTTATTTTATTTACCTATACTAGGTACTACTATTTATATAAATGAATGTATACCTTGAACAGTTCATTATTAAAACGAATGAAATCTGTGGCGGCAAGAATAGTTTAACGTCAGTAATTCAAAGGCGTCGCGACGTCGGAGTGCGTGCGGCCATTGATCACGCCGCGACGTGACGCCGCTGTAACACATCCACCCCTGGCCTGTCGATCCTAGAATATTTCTGAATTTATACCTACATTTTTCTTCCTGGACGAGTTGCGAATCGACGTGCTTCATTAATAACACATTACTGTCCTACTGCTGAGCTACCGTCTCCTATTACAATTTATTTTATATGACTGGAATAGTAAACGAGCACGCAGTCCACCTGTTGGTAAGTGGCAACTGCAGCCTATGAACTTCTATAATCAACCTCAGATAAGATTAAAGACCTAGCGAAGGTCAGCTGCAGGTGCGCTGCTACCCCAAAGGACTAAGTTCTAACGCTATAAAAGACGAATCAAATCAGAACACAGGAACGTTATTGTTAAGCGCTTCTGTAACTACAGAATGTTCTACTACCTTCAATGAGAATGAGATGAATAAGGCACCTCGCTCAATAAAAGTGAATGAGTAGACTTCAAATACCTTTGAGCGCGTTTTTGAAGATCTTTCAGGCATGCAGTTTAAAGGTTCTCCACAAATACAAATATATTTTTGCTTTGAAATACTTTACTGCCTTTGACATGTACATGTGACATGCATTTACGTAGCGGCGATGCCCGCAACCTATGCATCTACTACAGTACACATAACATTAAAATGTGTAACTAAAGTAAAGCAGTAAAAGCCAGTACTTCAGAAGTAATAGCTGCAGAACTTTATTGCAATGCGTACTTGGACGTGCTGTCGTGGATACTTTGCGGTAATATGATTTACCTGTTACATTATAAATAAATAAATAAATAAATTACGAATAGTAAACACATAAATAGCTTATCCTAAGAATAAAGCTAAGAAATAAAAGTTAATTCTAAAGTAAAATGCGTTTGTAATATTTCTGCCTAATAGCAGTAGTGTTAAGCGCTGCTGTCTTCTGGTTTAAAGCGTGGGGTAAGGGAGACATACTTAATAAAGGCAATCCCACTTAGTCCTCAGACGTAGCAACGCATCCGTGGCTGACCTCAGGTGAGATTCCTTATTTCACACCTATTACAGATTTCGATGGGCAGCAGTTAACATTTAATCAGTTAAACTGCACGCTCGTTTGCTACTTCCACCTTATAAGAAAATCGTAGCAGCCACGATCGGCCACAGTGTGTGTGGGCCCCCAGCTCGTATTACAATGCGATCAGACTATATTTCACTCGTTCTTTGTTTGATATTGGCAGAGCGATATTCATATCGAAGCGAGAAATATGGCCGCTGTCGGCGGAAACCATTTGTATCGTCTTGTTTTATTGATATTTCTATTATCATAAAGTTGTACGTGCGTTCCAGTATTCGGTGGCAATACTCACCTCCACTCTATTTATATTGTGAATGAATTTTTATTGTAAAGTCTTGTACTTTTTTTTAGATAACTGGTAAGGGTAGTTAGTGCTGGTATAAAGGAAAAGCATTGGGTATGCATAGTAGGCATTCGTGACAACATAATATGGTGTTAAAATTTGTTCTTAAACGCGGTACAACCAGTTCGGTGGTTCGAACGCAGAAGTACGGTGGTACCTTTTTTCTTTACGATGAGGAAACTTTCGAATGGTAGCCGGTGCCGTGGGAGCGACATCAATATATATATAAGGTGACCACACTTTTTTCTGGTGTGAAGCGGTTCTGCGTTACGGAACAGTGGTTTTGGGATGTCAGCTAACTTACATATGATGCAACCGTATTAGTCTTCACTCTTCGAGAGTGGCATCGCTTCTGTGAATGGGTTTATTTAGAACCTCTGTTCTATGTGGAGTTGGTTACAGATGTCCAAGGGTGGCAGTGACTATTTAACATCAGATGGTCGCATTCTCGTTTAATACTGCAAAGTCTTTAAACATTACAAATCTGTAACTAGTTTAGATCTTAGATTGGATATGAATCCACTGCAGTACTCGGTGTTAATGTCGGGACTCCAATTACATAATTATCACGTGTCTGTTCTGTTTACGTTGAATTAGCATACCGGCGAAGACAGGAAGGAAATAATTTATTGGTAAACAGACGCCTCAAGCCAAGACCGTTTTGGGCCGCGTTATAGAGATAATTGAGATATTTAGCGTATTTAGTAACATAAAGAAGACCGCCACAGAATCTTTCTAAGTTCGATTCACAGTAAATAATTGAATTTTTCGAAAAGGGCTATTTTACAATTTTATATGGTTTCATAAATCATTCATGTACACTTGTAGTCAATCAAAAAACAAAATATTAAAAAAGAACCTTTACATACATTTTCCTGTTTGTCGATATTTTATTAAACATAATTTTTTTAGAACAACCTGTTGATTTTTTTTATGAAAATAGTAAATTTACAAATGTATTCACCTTTTATGTATTATGTATTTATGTATTCACCATTAGAATACACACAAATCTCAGAATATTTATATATTGTTACTGTATATATGAGTTTAGTATTCACATAAATAACCGTTTTGAAAATCGAGAGTCAATATTATTTTAAAGCTTAATTAAAGATTGTCAACTTGTAGGTGGGTAGAAATAAAGTAATCTTTGAATGTTGCTTATTCTGACCAGTCGCCATCTTTAGCTATCTTGTGATCCACGTGGACTCGCCGTGTAGCCGCGCGTAGCCAGTGAAAATGACATAGAGATGACTCTTCAGAAAGACTAGGTCATGCCTACTTCGAGGAGCTCTGTGCCAGCACTGTGAGCACCACGCCTGTCCCGGTCCGAGTCCGCAGTTCGGCTTGAATGACAAGTTTGGTAATTTTATCTATTCAGCTGTTAGGATAACAATTGTGTCATACGTCTTACAATTATATTCATGCGTCCTTACTCTAATGACATATGGGGCCCGTGCCCAGTGCCCGTGCTCACGGAGGCACCGGAAGGACTACATATTTGATTTTACGATAGAAAAAAATAAAAAAATATGAGAAATCAAACAGTGCACACCTTGTACGCTCATTACAAAACAAACAAGTTTTTGGTTAAGAGCTTATTATTTCTATCCTACTGGGTCCCAAATTGTTATATAACGAAGACCCAAGTCCACTATATCGATAGGCGCAAATGTCGTAAATGGCGCAAATGGCGTAAATGTCGCACATTATGATTTAATTAGAATTTTAATCACAACTATTGTAGTGGGATTGCTGCGACCCTGTACTGTACTCGTGTTATATTTACGAAATGCCAATTGAAATCGGTTTCAGAAAATCAGGAGCAAACATTTATCGGGACAAATCGAAATGCTCACAAATATTGGTATTGGCTGATTATATTGGTTTTTGAAATGGAACCATGTCAATAGAACTAATTACGCGCACAGCAAATATTAGACGGGTTTATATGGTTAAGAATTATAATTAAACTGGATAAGATACATTCGCAAATAGTCCAATATTCTACGCTCCTCCCATTGGCTTCAAACTGTCTCCATATATAATTTTATCAAATTCGGTTCAACAAAACATATCGAAATTGTACAGCGGCTACTTACAAGGTGCTAGAAAGATATGCCAATAAATACGAGTCAGTTTCCAATAACCTCGTTAGAGAAGGTCCTTAGTCATAATAATCGAATTAAAGAGATCGGTAGGGGCGGCAAAATTTGAACAGCCTACTGGCAGCAAAAGTGTAAATCCGCCATCGCGAAACATAACATGTATAGGTGCCGTGACAGATCCGTTTCGATTAGCGCGCGTTTACAGCATCCGACGTAGGTTTTAGGGGCGGGTAAAAAAACCACTAAAGCAAAAGCAACCAAGTCACCAATAACTGCCTCGCGTAGATTAGGGCCGACCCTGTTAGCGGCCACATGTGAGGTGAAACACACTTCTTGCCAATAATATAGGGAAAATAGCTATAATAATAAACTCCTTGAAAATTGTCGAAATTGACGACTCTTCTAGCGTTTCGTCCGATTCTCCTGGTTGAAAGTCAACCAATCAATCGAGGGATTCGAAATTTAAATCCCAGGAACCTCGGATTTTTTCAAAATTATGTACGTACTAGAAATTAATTTATAACTTGCTGTAACGGTGAAGGAAAACATCGTGAAGAAATCCATACGCCTAAGAGTTCTTTAAAAAAAAGTTCTCAAACGCGTATGAAGTGAACTAATTCGCACTGGGCCCGAGCAGTGGACTAGGGCTTAAACCCTTCTTCTTCCAAAAGAAGACCCGTGCCCAGCAGTGGGGCATAACAGATTGAAGATAACGACTAGTTACGACTAAGTAACCCGTCTTCCTTATCTGTATGATGAAGTACATAATATAAACAGGAGTAGTAGAATAATCTGGTAAAAATTTTCTCATCACGTATAACTGCCAAGGGTGATTGCATGAAGAGTGAGTCGTACATGTATGAAGCGGCTCAGCGCAGGGCTCGGGTAGGACTAAGGGCAGAACTCACAATCTCGTCGTATAAATTATGTATGAACTTCCAGGGCTCCCTTTGAATTTATTACACGAATATTCGTACACTTTACTAATAGAACAAAGAACTTTACTTTTGTTTGGGATTACCTCAAAATTACGCCGCTGCCAATCATGGCTTGCATTAAGTAGTCTTGGGATATTATGATTTCTTCTTTTTTATGTCACGGAAAGATTTTTTTATTTTGAATATGATTGGTGATGTGTTTTAATGTATATTGTTCTTAATTAAAATATTATAACCTGCGTTTAGTATTTTAAAATCAAAAAATAAATTTCCTTTTATGTGGTTTATGATTTAAGATATTTATTAATACTTCTATTAAAATTAGAAATAAACTTTTTATACAATAACAAAACTACGTATAATATAAATTAGATTGCAATTATCACTAATATTTATAAGCCACCAGTATAAATGTGGTAGAACCCTTTGTAGTTCGACTCCGGCGGCACCACCGCCACACTTATTTCTGCCTAATAGCAGCAGTG
>DWRA01001850.1:0-15586 GCA_018250295.1 Spathilepia clonius
TAAAACGGTTTAAAACGAATATTGTTTTTTTCGCCGAAAAAAACAATTTGTTTCTTTCAGAATTTTCAACGCTAGTCGCAACGCAACGCGTATTGTAGCGTAAATAGACTTTTTTAAAAACAAATTAAGGGTTTTTAGGCAGAGCTGACAGCTCTATTTTTATGCGTCTCTGCCTTTAATGTTAGGTAAAGTTTTCTCTCATCATAAAAAGTGTTTAGGCGTTAATCTGCCTACGGTGGTCAAGTACGGTCATGTTTTACTGTGTAATCTTATGTCGATTGACAACGTTACCGCGTTCTGTTGATACTAAGACAGTTCTTTATAACCGTAGTGATGTCTGGATAAAATTGAAATGTTAAACAGAGTTTAAGTCTTACTTGAATATGTTTTAAATTCATTCCTTTTAGATACAGGGTTGCATGCAACCTTGTAAAATTACAAAATATATTAGTTTTAGTCATTCATACTAACTCGTAGGTCTATCACTCATATTGAATGCACGGTCGCTTGTTTGGTCTTATTGAAAGCACTATTGGTTGTATTAAGATAAGATTGTCTGCATGCTGTAATCTGTGCAGATTAACTGAACCCTCTATTCAATAATTTACGCTATATCGCTATGTTAAATATGTAATTGACCACTATAGCTTTACTGTAGGTTGCAGAGGGTACTGCGATTTTTCTTAAAATAGGTGTATCGACTGGTCTATTATTATTAATGATGTTACTTCGATCGTGGTCCATTGAGCGCTTATTTTAACCTATGATCGTATCTCATTCAGGTCAGTTTGTTGCACTTGCCGTTTATAGGGCGTCCAAAATAACTTTATTCTTTGACATTTTACATACATCGCATATTTTTAAATTTCATTCGATGACGTTTAGTTTACTGTGAATTTTACTTAAATAAGTAGGTAACTAAAAATCTAATATCCATTGTTGAATACTTTAGAATTGTTTTGGAGAAGAGAGAATACCCAAAAGAAACATGGCAATTTTTGCTGGGTATATCGTATCGTATATTAGATAAAATACGTTAGCAAAATATATCGCAGCTGGCTAGGTTAATGAGGTTGTCATGCCAGACTGCAATTTCTATAGCGGGAAAAAATACTTCTATGTCCTTCAGTCGAGGGAGCCCTTGTTACGAACTGAGCTCGGGAAAAGAGCAAAGGTGTGAATAGGTGCTTTGCCACGATATAATTAAATTCAGGTATAAAATTTGAGCGTGGCTTAATTCATATTTTTTAACAGAATGTCGTTTACTATTTCATGATTTTATTACTTCTCAACGTTGTATACATTGAGAAGAAAGTAATTGAATTATGAAACAAGTTAGTACGTAAATTTGCAAAATCTCATTAGTTATGTAATATTTATGAAAAATTATCTCGACTTCACGCTACTCTTCAAGATGGGTTACGTGAGGAACTAGTTACCCAAGAAACTTCCTAAAGCTGTTATTACAAACAAAGTTATCCACTTTGTATGTTAGTAAACTGGATTGTCCCCTATCTTGTTTTGGAACAAATTTGTTTTAGATGTAAATACGCGTTAACGTAACCTTACTTTCAATGTTACTTTATAATTAGTACCTAATTACAAACGAGAATGTCGTGATATGAAAACTCTAGCGAAGTAAAATCTCATTTGCTTAACACCACAGTCAGTTTGAAAAGGTTAAAATCTAGAGCATTAATAACTAAGCTAACTGCATGCGAACCTCAGTAAACATACATAATTTCCCTTGAGAACTTTGTTTACGTTATTTAGTTTATATACTTTGCTAGGATATAAAAATATAAAGGCATCACTAATTTCCCTAGAATTGCGTTCTCACATTACATCATCGGAAAATGGGCCAAATGCATTGTAGCTGCAGAAAAAGCCAAATTGGATTTACGTGTCGATTCATCTAACGGTTGATAAATTGTGCCTTTTCAATCGAACGAGTATTTTGATTACAAAGTACAGGCATGTTTCATTTTATTAACTGTCTTTCAGCGTTAAACCAAATTGCCACAGAACCGACCGAACAGCGTATTGACAGAACCAAATTGAAAATGGGGATTTAAATCAACCTTGTTTTGGTCAAATGTATTCTAGAATAATTAAATGTCACAATGGGCAACTCGATTATGATATTTTAGCGCTTGTGTTCTACCGGTGACATTTCAATTTTGAACGTTGAATGAGAAATATAATATCAAGTAGCTTTTGTAATTTCCGGTGAAATCCGCGAATTAATTTCGGTTTTTGAACTGTTATTCACGTAATGCTTTCGAGGTAAAAATCAATAGGACCAGCCTAGAGACTATCATTTGGGGGTGAACAAAAGAACTTTCTGAATGCCCTACATCTTAATGGCCCAATTAGGCGCGTGCTAAGGTTACACGACCCACCTCTTTCATGATTGATTTTATCCCTCTGCACATTATGTAACAACTGTACATTAGTCGTGCCAGCGAAATATAAATAAATTTGTTTCACGGAACCCTTTTGATAGATATAGATCTATCGGTAATTGGGGAGCTGATGTTAGATCAAAATGTATGTAGGGATTTGTAAGTTATCGACGACCATGTCTCCCGCAAAGATAGATCTATTTTCTGTTACCCTTTGCGCTTTAACAAAAGAATTTCTGAATGTGAAGGGCGATTGACTTTGACTTTGGAGAGGACGATATGAAAGGTACTTCAATTATCTTGCCATTTGGATCTTCCTAGAGTTAATGAGAACTGAGAGATACAGAACGGGCGCTACCAATGCTTAACCAGCATTAATATTAATTTAGCATTCTTCGTGAAGGTTGATTTCTACTTCTTAACTGATTACCTTTTTTATTGTAGGTATATAAAGTTTACATTAAATGGATTATGCTCCAACTTACTTCGAAACTAATTTGGTTACGTTAGTCACGTTGGAGTTATCAGGGCAAAAGTAGTAATCCATTTCACTCACGATAATGTTAGCTTTTAATGATATGACACCATCACGCCATGAAAACAAGGGATAGTTTATTATTTATGTGTGTTAAACAAGTAGCAGTGAAATATATTTTTAAATATCGGTCACGTATATTACAATAGTTTGTTAAGGAAGTTATTTGTACTATTTGCGTTTCGAGCTTTTTTTATATGATTGTATGGCAAACGAGCAAGCAGTCCGCCTGATGGTGAGTGACAAGTGCCGTCCATGGAAATTTGTAATCCACCCTAGACAAGATTCGTATCCTACCTGAGATCGACCACGGATGCGTTGCTACCCTTGAGGACTACGTTGGAATGCCTCGGATAAGTAAGTCTACCTTACAACGCCCTTCAAACCAGAAGACAGCAGCGCCTAACTGTCGTGTTAGGCTGAAATAGATGTGGTGGTGGTGCCGCTGGAGTTGAACCACAAAGGGTTCTACCCACCTTTAAACTCATGATATTTCATAATACAAGATGCTCTGTTACAAAAATTAAGAACGTTTGCCCTCTATATTTCCTCATTGCATTTTTCTCTAACTATTTTTATATTATGTATGTTATAAATTCCGTTGAAAGAGCCCACAGTGGAGTGTAATCATTTATTAATTAAGAAAATAGTCTCCGAGTTTCTCTTTGTAATATAGCTTTGCACCGTTGCTTTATAATAAAAGCCACGTTCCAGCGACAACTTGAAGAAATATGTAGCGTCGGAACGAAAATATTGCCGTCGATAAAGGCCGGTCAGCTGGCACAATATCGGCCAGCCGCGAGCCATTGGATACTTAATATTCTTTACTCGGATAACAATAAGGAAGGCAAATAAAAATGCATTATATTAATGAAATTTATTGTGTGCAAGTCTTATCTGACCATAGAGATAGAATTTTTATTAAAGTTTAGCTACGTTATAAATCGCATTAGAGCGGTAATGCTTTTAATGTCATGTTACCAGTCTAATTTACTTTGTCGGACGCATCGCTCTCTAGGTTTTCCAGGAAACATAAATTCAACCTAGTTCAGTCGCTTTCCGCTAGATGGGTCTTACAGGCGTGAAGTTAAAAGTTGTTTGAAACGTACTAAACTACTAGACGTAGAGCGCCACCTACCATATTTTGTCAGAACTTCTTACTGACTCTCGTTTGCGCCATCTATCGAGATTGTTTGGAACTTATAGAGAAGTTTCGTATAATGTTACACAGGTGGCAGTACAAGGCATGTTTTATGCGTAGTTCATTTTCTAATTTTTGGTTGGCAAGCTCCCATAGTACCTCTTGTTTGCAGTTCTAACAACTTTGGTAAATATGTTATATTTCAAAGACTTCAAAGTTTAGAGTAAGAACCATGGTATCAATTTAAAAGTTTCGGGCAAATTATATGTTTCGGAAAAAATCTGAGTTATGGTTGAAAATGCCTACCTAATATAGCAGTATAGTAGACTAGTAGCAGCTAGTTTGCAGCAACTGTTATCCATTGTTGCTGTGTTTCATGTACATAACAAATTATCTTTCTAAGGAATGGTGTCTCTATAATGAATTATAATTAACAAACGTGATTGTTTGATTTAATATTAGTCTTCGAATATTAAAAACTAAATAATCCTGAGGATTAAATTGCATCGTATTTTGTTAGTGTATCCTTATCACGCCAATAAAAACTGATAAGTTAATTACGAACGATGTTAACCATTAACGGCACAATGATATTCTTTTTATTTCTTAATTGGTTCTTGATAAGGTTATCACAGTGTTGCATTTAAGCAATGTATTTTTAGTAAAGATATGTCTTTTTTAATTAACAAAAAAGAAAACAATATTGATGAGATCTAATTATTTATCTCGTGTCATATTTAAGTCGTTGTTATCTTTTTTATTTTTACAGTTAATTTCACTTTCAAATATTTACTCTGTAGTAGGGATTTAGTTTGACGCGCCTAATTTTCTTTGAAACTTTTAGATAAAATAACTACGATTCCAGAAGTAGCCATACGCTTCTTATTGACCTTTTTAGGTACAAGTTTGAACTCGACGAAATCTTTGGAAGTGGAAAAATTGTTAGCGAAGTTTTCCGTTGCATGGAAGTAACTCAGTGGAATGTTTCTTACAATTTTTACGAAAGTAAAAACTAAGAGCAGGGGTGTAGTTTTGGGTCTGTTTGTTCTGTATTCCGTATTCTATTTCTATGTACTTGTGTTGTTTCGTGTGCCTTTGTACGAGGACTTCGTACGTATTCATGAACGTTATGTTTTGTTTTTGATTAATTATGTTCACCGTACACAATAGAGTATACATATTTACTTAAATATTAATAGACGGAGTTAAAGATGCCGTAACATTCGTATTCAGATAACATTGTAGCAAAACGTTCGTATAATACTCCTATGTTGTTGTCTAATTTGGTATGAAACAATACGAGTTGCACATTCGTATTAGTGGGTGCAGGGTATTCGGCATTAGGAGGTGGTAGAACGTTTCGAGATTCTATGCCGGAGGTACCACCGCCACGCTTATTTCTACTTAGTAACAAAACTGTTGAGCGCTGCCGTGTTCCGATTCAAAGGTCGTGGATACACAACGCTTTCTAACTTAGTCCTCAGGGGTAGCAACGGATTTATGACCGACAGCAGCAGTAGAACGCTAATCATAGCTGACAGTGGCCACTTTATACCAGCTGGACTTCAAGCTCGCGGACGACTTCCATATTATAAAAAAAGTATGCAAAAAACTAAAAGATAGGTAATAAATGTAACTACTTGGAAACTAATACCCTTGGTGGTGATCGCAGACTTAGCCGTGGTGACTACTTCTGTGTTAAGATGCATTTCATGTACTTTTTCTAGATAACTGGCCAACATGAGTAGGCTAATTAATCTATAGGTACTTTTCTTTGGTTTGTCGAGTTCCAGTTGTTTGGTTGCCAAATCGTTTTATGTATCCCCTTGTCGAAAAATGATGCAACGGCTTTTACACGTGAGATCTTTCTTAAATTTAATCGGCAAGATCTTAAAAGGAATGACCTATTTAACTGAATGAGTTTTCGAAGAACGTACACTTTTAAAGGTTGCTCTGAATTCATTATATTTGTGTTATTTTGCACCTACACTCGTTTTTGCTCGCTAATTCGTACACTATCTATCAAATTCTAATTTCTAGACTTTTAAGAATACTAGAAAATTAGTATGCACTGAGCTGACGCTAATTTCAAGTTACACGTTTCCTAAATTCGAATTTTGAAATAGTAAACTCACTAGTTGAAATAATTACAATTAAAATAAAATATTTACGCGTCTGCCAGTTTTTTTAACGGCAAAAGAAATTTAATGTAGTTGTAATTCACTCCAGCAATGTTATAATTTACTCTACAATCCTTAAACATTCGTTTAATGTTGAACTTTTCTATTTAAAGTCTGCGATAAATTGATTACACGTTTAAGATAAGCTCACGGGTCTGCTAAACTGATTGAATCTGCAACTAAATTATTCTAGTTAGCCTAAACGAATTACGCACGTTTAGTGTACGACGCAGCTCCGCCGCCGGCGTATCGAGGCTTTACAATATTATGCCTGTGGTGAGCAACATTTATCTGTATATATCTGTATATGGCTATGAATCACAGTGAAAAGTGATTGTTTCTGTTTCATCACGACAGGAAAGTTTTGTCCCCAACAGCGGGATGTGAATCAGTTAGAAGCTGATTGAAGTCTATGTCTCGTTCTTTATTATGGCAATCAAATGGTCATTTGAATGGTCGTGGAAATTACTTTGTCATTTTGGTCATATTTTTTAAAATTTACTCCATGAATTTGGTTAAAGTTTCTGTTACCTAAAATAAACGAGTTTTATATGCAATTTGTGTTGGATCAGTGTCGATTTTATTATGCTCTATCAGTAAACAATAGGTAACACAATTACACTGTTTTTGTCTGTGTCAAAATTTTAAATTATTTCAATATTGTTGTTAGTTGTTGTTGTTGCTTAATAAGTGTCGCCTTCGGTGTCGTAGAGATGTGTTTTTATTTTCGTAGTTTGCTGTTCTGTTAAATAAAAGTAAACCATTGGGTAAGTACAGCTTTGTATTCCTTTTTAATTGTGTTTCAAATTGTTGTAGAAGGGCTTTTCTAAACAACTTAATAAAAAAGAAATATATTAAATATATTTTGGAATACCCATAAAATTATTTTATTTATTAACACAGACTATATTTCGAAACCTTACAATTGCTTTGTTGTTTTAAAAGATTAGTTTAATGTAATGGACATTGAGCGTACCTATTTTCGTGTATTCTATGTTCGTATTTACGATGTAAGAATACGAATACGAAGAATTACGTAGCTGAATTTACTGTTGCTATCTTTTGCAAAAGATAAAGTTTTTACTGTAATGTATATTATGGAGTGACATATAGTTGGAAGAAACATACTTAAAATAATCAAGTTGTAGGTTATATCCTGAATGCTAAGTCGTACACGGATAATCCTTATAAGTGTGATAAACAATATAGTTATAAACTTTAGGCATAGTGGATGTGTACTAAAATAGAATTCTTCGTATTGACCGCAAATTGTATTTCTCTGAATCACCAAAGTAATACAAAAATAACGAATACACAATAGGTTGTTTGAGTAAACTTTCATGTATTATGATTCATCTGGAACCTGGTTCTTACGAAGTTTCAGGCGCTTCCTACACCGGATTACTTTTACGAATGTCTGCTTTGGACGAGCTTCCCGAAAAATGTACCTCATTAGGCATTTAACTTGTCCCAAATAAATGTATCTGACAGTTGTTTCATTAGATAGTTATGTCATTTTATTTCGAAAGCATTTAAAAGTTCGTTGACAGATATTAAGGGTAAATTGTTTTCGTTAAACACGTAGATATTTCCAAGGGGTACGTTGACATGATTAGCTGTTTCTAATTTATCATACATACAAACGCAGCGAATGTTTAAGAAGAACATCGTAAAACCAAAATGCTTATACGAGAAATAAAAACTTGGTTCTTAGCTGATCGACTTTTTTATTGTTGTTCCATTTGAAGCGGTTTATAGAAATCATGGATATGAATGGACCAAGTACATCCCTATCCGTGATTAAATATCATCCATCGATCCATATGTTAACTGCTGCTCATGAGCAGTAGTAACCACTTAACATCTTGGGGATGGTATGTCTGGTTGCTAATTTATCTTAAAAATTAAACAATACTGACCGCGCCCGACGTGGTTTAACTTTGTAGATCGCTAAACCGATCTGCACAAGTAGCGAGGTCAAGCGTGCTTTATAGAAAAGGCAAAAAGTTCAGTACCTTTGTATATTGTTTATTAACCAATATACTTTTTTCTTTGAATGCTTTGACGAGATAAATCTCGTAACATTTTTTTTGAAATTTGTACTACAATAATTGTTTTTTAATTTGGATCACCAGCGAAAATTTGCCATTGTAATGGTTCATCTCGGTTCATCTACATTGCATCCAGCATAAAAAAAAATGCGTAATAAACATATTCTGTGTACTTTAATGTCCGATTTGTAAATAAATGTGTTACTTAGACATGCCACTAAAATTAGTCCACAGCACGCATCAAACTTTGTGTTACCTCGGCAGAACTCAAGAACCATGTGAAATGTTTAAATTGGTTACACGCAAATGAAGTGGCAATAAGTCATGTCTTGCAATTTTAATTTATGTTCACACATGTCAAATCTATGTCAATTTATCACCTAATAAGTGTGCCAAAAGTAAATACTTGTCAATACGTTACGGTTTTACCAATGTGCTCGAAGTTGAGATGAATCTGGAATGTCTAAAAATATACTAAATAACTTTTTCCTTAAATCATATCCAAGAATTACGTTGATGAGTCCAAGCAAGTAACAAATCAGCCTTAACTTAGTTCGCGATACCATAACAACTGTTCAACTAGATATAGTAAATAAGTGCTTCAGGGATAAGAGCTAATTAAGACGACGGATCGTATTTCTATTCATTAGTGTAATTAATTAACGACAGAAATTCTTAGAGTGTACGAGATATTATTTAGTAACTGTAACCTTTGAACTAAGCGCTACAACAATTCAAGTAAATATCTCGGACAGCTTTTTGTACCGACAAATATTACGTTTCAAGCGTAAAGGGATATATTTCTTTTGGTTAACAAGAATCGCTCATCAGTACATATAGTAATTAGAGCACAACAAAACAAAACGATAATAACAATAAACAAGGCAGGTATCTATTATTTCGTTTGTTATTTACGTTAAAACTCATCGTAACCAGAAGTTGTTGGTTAAGTTATCGGTATTATCAAATATCTACATAAACTTTTCTTTAATATAAAGAGTAAGTATTTCAACTGTAAGTGTAAGGAAATTGGCAAAATATGCTTACATAAGAGTTATTGGGTCTGTTTTTATTAAGATTTTTTAACTGTTTTGATAGTCGGTAATCAATCAAGTACATTTCGTAAAAAGCGTCATCTGGAAAGCAACAATAAATGAAAAACTGAAGAAAAGGGCAAATTTTTTGCCTAAACCAGAAAGCGGATGGTGTTTTTCGATCGTATATACATATGTGTCATTCTTTGGCACGCGTGGATATCGACAAACGAAAATTACTGAAAGTACTAACATAAATATGAGTCTCACAGCGCGCAGCATTTTATAATGTTTAATTTCTATTTTAATATATTCCATTGTTATGGTACTTGTAAGGTAAGTGAAAAGGGTCAGATAATTATTTTTAAGCAGTTAGGGTTTTGTTTTTATAGTAATAAATGTTTGATTGAAAGAATTCTTTTACTCAACACGTGACTATAATAACAACGTTACTTTGTATGGTACGGAAACGTTATTTACGTAAAAATATGGTACAAATATGTTATTAAATTATTTAACTTGAATGGTAATGTTAACTAATGTTAACAATTAGACCTTATCTCGATTATAATTACTTAAAACTTTTACAAGTAAATATACAGTCTTCATTCGTATATTATTTATGTCGTCGTCAAATCATTGCTCCACTGCAAAGCATGGGTCTCCGTCATAGTGCGACGGGCTTGTCCGTGCCAAGTGCGAATTGGTAGACTTCATACACCCTTGAGAACTATTATTTAAAGAACTTTCGGGGGTGTAGGTTTCTTCATTCATAATTTTTTAATACACACATAACTTTGATAAATCAAAGGTGCGTGTCTGGGCTCGAACTTTGGATCTCCAGATTGAGAGACAGACCGTGTTACAACTACGTCTCAACACAATGCCCTATGCCACCTTTTATTAATATTTTAGGGTAAATAACTTAACACTAAAATATTGGCCGCATTATTCTATCCGTATCATATGTAACAGACGTGTACACATGTCAAAATAAGCATTTATTTTTCCATTAACCATAACGAATGCAGAAATGGTGAAAAAAGATTGACAAATTTTCATCCCGCCCAGCTTAAAAGCTGTACTATTTCAACAGGTGCAATTCGCGCGAAACGTAAAGCCTTTCACGAACAAATCGATGCTTCACTGAATTAAAACCGTTTAATTGAATCACGCGCGTTCGTATATTCTTTTTCAGTATTTTTAAGGTTGTCCTAGCTGAACTGAAGGCGGGTGGCGGATGGAAGCGGAATGAAGATGACACTAACGTCTCCATTGCTATTGGCACGGCTTTTATGATATACGTATGCATCTTAATTGGTAAAGATTCTAAAACTGTCAAGATATTAATTATACCTTACTACTACCACAGTGCGTTATATTATAGAAATGATAATCGAACTTCCAATTTACCTGATGGTAAGTGGCTACTGCACTTGTAATCAACCCGAGAGAGTCGAGACATACTTGAGGTCGCCCACAGAGGCGTTGCTACCCCGAGAACAAGTTAGAACGCTTAGTATGAGTATGTCTCTCACCACAACCTGAGCCAGAATACAACAACGCTTAACATTGTTGTAATTATGCAGAAATAGGTGAGAAGGTGGTGCCTCCGGACACAACCGCAAAGGGGTTTTGTTAAAGTTTATGGAAAATTGTAGATTCAGTTAATTCATCATGCTGTTATGCCCATTTTAAAAGACCTATCATAGGTTGATTATTGATGTTACCTGGTCTTATGAACAATTTTAATGAATTCTAAGTTTTTTACGACGTTTTGGAATATTAACGCATCAAAAATTGCTTAGTGTTAAAGAAAAAATACGTAGTCCCTAAGAGGCCATATAAATTATATTAGACACTTCGAAAGAGAAATTGGTACGACTAACAATGGTGTTAAAGCAATAGGACCATACTGCATTCCTATATTTAGACATGGACTGCAGATGGACCTGATGTTAAGTAGTTAATGCCAATCATAAATATCTTGGCATCTTGCCATAAACATGGTATCATAGTATTTATACAATCTATATCTTTTTTGCAATTATAACATAAGTAGGTACGTAGAACAAAAACAAATCTTAAATAGGCGTGGCTATTACTAACTTAAACATATCGAGCCACAAATTTTGCAATGATTATGCTTATTACGTTCTGTAAACTCAGTGGCAGTGCTGTCGTTCATGGAAAACGTATTTCCATCACTAGTAGAGATTAATAGGTATAAAAATTGTTGCGTTTCATAATGACCGATTCTTAATTGTTACTGTTTGAAACTAGAAACGAAGTTGAAGATCCATCTCTAATGGACCAATGCTTGTGGACCAGTGTTCGATGGTTTGACTTAACGATAATTATTTTCATTAATTGAACTGCAAAGCTTTTATAGAATTATTAATTTTAATACGGATTCGTATATATACAAAATTGATAAAAAGATTAAAACGAATAGCGAATTCTTTTATAAAATAACAATAGAAATCAAAGGAGGTTTAAAGAATGTAGCATTGTACAGTTTGACGCGTAAATAGTCACATCAGGTACTCCTAGCTACCGCGCTAGTTTACCTGTTTCGGAGGACACGTTTAGCCATCAGTTCCGGTTGTCATAATTTTATAGTAGTATCTCTAAACCTTATATGAGGTTTGATAACATCTGATACGAGTTAAATGCTAACCCATACTTTTCTTCACTGATTACCAAGCTGTGCCAATGCACAGTTTAGTAGACTATGTATTAGATTAATTCTCTATTTGTGCAAGAGAGCCGTGCACTGCAACGGAATAAAAAAATGAGCTGTTATGTTTATGTAAGCCCAATTGATAATTCTAGATATACTTTTGTATACCTAAATCGAGCCATCATGTATTATTTTGTATAAAGGTCTATTCTTCTATAGGGCTTCTTCACTTTGTAGTACACTATGATAGGCCAGAGGTTGCATAGGAGAATCCTAACTTTGAGCTTCATGTTAATTCGTCGACAGCACAAAACGCCTCATTTTGGTAAATTAAGCTCGGGCCATTTCTATATGGGTCTTAATTCTTTGAGCTGTTTCCCATATTTCATTTCTAAGGCCTATATAGTTCACTGTATTTAAAAAAAAGGATATTATCGAAAAAAATGCCGTTTAATTGCAATATATTGTTATTTAGCAGTTTTTAAGAATTTTATGTTCTAATCAAATTAAAAACTGGTCATGTCTTCGGCAGTTTTAAGTATACTTTTACTATCCAGCATAATTTGGTGACTTCGTTGTCGTTGGGTTTAATAAAATTGTTTTTATTTAAATTATAGGCGCACCATTCTGAGAGTTTGTGCCAATTGCATGGCTTTTGAGCATTCGTCTTACGATCTTCTAAGAATCTGCGTGCAAACAGCCAGCCCATGAAAATGTAAAAACTGTTTTTGAATATTTATTGGGATGTCAGGTGGTGATGACGCAACCTGGTGGTACGGATAAAACGATCTTAGTTGCTGCAATGCGCCGGTATCGAAGTCTTCCTGGTCATCGTATCTCCAAGTGTCAATAGAAAACACTTTTATGATCTAATCTGTGTAAAGTGCGCTTGCTGAATTTCAGCAACTATTTTAGGTGCTGTATTTATAATTTGTAAATATGCAATAAATTGAAAGATTTGGGTGAAGTGTCATAATTGATTAAAAAATAAGCAAAAACAATTTAAAGAAATAGAACCAGTAAACAATTAAATAACCGTAGATTAAAATATAGTAATATATATAGTTCCGTTAAGATAAAAAGTCAAGTACCTACTACCCTGTGATATAGGCAATAAAAACCTTTAGAATAATAGGTTTTAATTGGAAAAACTTCTAGTGTCATAAGAAAACGTTATAATTGTCATTAATACTTTTATGCACTATATAAAAAGGTTTATAACATTGTCCCATACAAAAAAATGTAGTAATTTAAAAATTTTGGTGCTTTGGATAGAGTTTCGTAAAAACGTAATTCTAGTCTTTGGTGTACTTATATGTTCACTTTGAGAAGAAACTGTCTCCGATCTGAATTTTTGGAGTTCATCTGTTTTTGATCGGGGTTCTTCCCATCTCTCATAGGTGCTTGATGTCGAATAGAAGGCTCCGATATATTTGTCTCTACATTAGAAGAAGAAACTTTCATATCTAAGTTCTCTCCTCCTTCTCCTAAAGGTACTAAATATCGGTTGGATATATAGTATAGCATATATAGTTTAGCATAAATTCAGTATGAAGGTACTATTCCCCTTTGCTATTGCTAAGCTATTTCCCTTGAACGAATTGAGTTGGCCAAGGTGTATTGTGTGCAATTTCATGTAATTTGCATGGCGCACACGATAACATGCTATTAATAAACGCTTTGATATTACGGCGTTCAAACGTAAAATTTTTCTGCACTTCTCTTGATAAGCCCCGGCATAGAGGAAAAGGAAAAATTATTAATGGTCCTCAATGTTCACATTCAGCTAGAAAATAGTAAGAAAGTATTGTATGATTTAGTGGAAGAATCTTACTTCATAACTTCAGCTTCGTAGAATTTATAAACTAACATTGTAAAAGCACTCAACGATTGAAGATATTATTTAAAAAAAACAGCGTCTGATCGACCAATATTAAAAATTGTTGGGTTTTATTACTTTTAGTTCAGTTTTGTTAATTGCGCGTCGTTCTTGTACAGAAAGAAAATGTCAAGCTATAAACGTAGTTTGCTTTTTCACGTTCTTACTGTATTTTCTTTTATTACTGCTAGTATGAAATTTAGTGCCATTACCTATTTAGTATTTATTAATATTTCAAAAAATATTATAAAATAAACGTGAATTATAAATTACGTCGCTCACAGAAGGTATATTGATGTTGTTAAGAAAACATTGCTAGTTATCAGGTTCAAGGTCGCCAATTGCAGAGACCTTATTCCGAGTGAAGCCGAGAAACGCGTTATTAAATTTCCTTTAGTTCATCGTGCCGTTATAGCGCAGAAAAATTCCAAGTTTACTAGTATTACAAGTCACTGAGGTCTTTACATTCAAGTAACTACTTTTATTTATACAGAATGAGTATCTACGCACCCGCCTGTAAGTATTAGTTTTGCGGATAAAACCAGGCCGGTTTTTTTTGTGCTTTGTTATGCTACCTCCTACAGGCGTACGTATGTACCATCGGCACACATGAATTTAACTTACTGCAGTCCCTACGCGACCCGTGTGTGTGTGAGTATGAAATACAGTATGCATGTGGCATGCGTGCGGGTGGGACGCACGTGCGGCTACAGACACGCACTACATGAAAAATGCTCTTAGAATTTTGCAAACTATTTGACTTGAACTATCTGGCTATTACATACTTACTGTACTAGTGAAATATATTGCACATGTGACGTACAAAATTATACAAGTGATTTTTTAAATATCAGACTGTCTACGTACGTACTAGTGTCTACTGAGAATTAATTTATGTAAAAGTAATCGTCGATCAAACTTTATATTTTTTAAGATTTAATTAGAAAAATGCGTTAAAAATCTTCATAAATGTAATTAAACACATAGTTGTTCAATTCAGTTAGTTTCTCATTTAATCGATAACTAGGAGTTACATTCAATGTACAAAAGTAATTAGAACCTAATAATTAATAACTTAATTCCTCGAGATTGTCCATTAGTGCATTACGGTATTATATAAATTATTAATTTCTCTTTTACGGAACTATTTTTTTATGTTTCTTTCGTTCATTATTTATCGATAAAACCTATATCTACTTTATACGATATAAATTAGGTTATCTGGTAGCTTTTGTATGCTTTTATAGCCTGTGACCATATATAACAATCGATTTATATGCATTTCCTTAATACAGATGGTATCTACTTACATACTTCGTTAATTCAGTAAAAAAAAAAAACCGCCCCCACCTTCTATTTTCGGATCACGAGTAATTTGCTCTTGTGCCATATTTTAACAGATCGCTATGATATGGACATTTTTTATTAAAACGATTTCCATCAAAGCCTGTGACGTATTAGCGACTCGTTTAGTATTGCAAATCTCAATAGACGGCATTGATTACTTTCATCAAATGGCTCGTGTGTCTTTTCCCAAGGTCCTGTTACAAAAACAGAATTTTTATTTTATTATTATTATTATTATTTATATGTTACAGTAGCAAACGAGCATGCAGTCCACCTGATGGTAAGTGGCAACTGCCTCCTATGGACATTTGTGATCCACGCCAGATAAGAC
>DWRA01001851.1:0-15584 GCA_018250295.1 Spathilepia clonius
CATTCCAACTTAGTCCTCAGGGGTAGCAACGCATCTGTGGTCGACTTCAGTTGGGATTCTAGTCTTATCTGGGGTGTGTATCTCCATTATATAAAATATATATATAGAAGTAGCAAACGATCACGCACTCCACCTAATAATAAGTATCCTCAGGCGTTCTTGGACATCTGTAATCAACCCCAGATAAAAATAGAGTCCTACCTGAGCCTACCTAACTAAGTATGCGTTGCTACCCCAGAAGACTAAGTTGGAACGCCTCGAACAAGTTTGTATCGCTTACCACACCCTTCAAACAAAAACATTGCAATGACATTTGAATTGACTCATATACCAACTAACCGTAGTCACAATTACCTACTGTCAGATGGACTGTACGCTCGTTTGCTGCTACAACTGTAAAAGATGAGATTCATACCTTCACCATTCAATAGACCATTATTTCTTTTGATTCATACCACAGAAAAGCACTTCCATTATACACTTAAAGGAAAAATCTCCTAGAAGTCAACACTTTATGGAGGTAAGCTCACAATGGTAAGGGATTACTGATAAATTTTACGGTCAATTTGGCTAAGTTAAGCCCATGATGTCAAGGTTTAGGTCCGATCCGGTGAATATAAATAACGTAAAACCTTTTTTATTATGTAAGTAACAGCTTTTTAGGATAACGGCCAATTTTCGAACGCCTATAATTTAGTACGATAGCAAAATATCTGTATACCTACTAACATCGAGACAGGTGGTTGGTGTAGATAGATATCTTAATCAAATTTTTGGTACCCACAATATATATTGTGAATTTTGAATCCCGAAGCAAAACTAACACTCCTATCTATGCGTAATAAGAGCAGTTTTAAGCGTTAAATTATTAGAAAATCATATAAAAAGAGAATATAAAGAAATCTACAAGCATACAATCAAATAGCCACTTATCGCCCTAAACACAATCAGAAGAAGGATGGCGGAAACCAAAAACAAACAAGAGCATATTATTACATATCGTTAAGAAATTACTCGACCCCGAGAATTCCTCAGAAGCCCATCCTGCCATTATACAAAAAACTTGTTACAAATAACAACACGGTAGCAACTGGGCATATTAGAACATGTCAGAATGAATACATGTAAATCGATCACGACACGCAACACCAAGTCAAAGGCGATTCACTTCGTATGCCACACGAGACTTCCGAGAAGGAAGTTCATAATAGTTGGTATTCTGGAAGATGGTTGTCAATCAGCTCTTTTGTGATATGGAAAGAGCTTATTTAAGGGCTGTAGGAAATAATTACACTCTGGTATTTCAGTCGCGCTGAAAAGAACATTCTGAAGAAATCAATATACTAGTTCAAGGTTCATAATAACGTTCAAAGCTTTCGTTTCAACAGTATAGTAATGCAGAGTAATTTAAATGAGGTATTCCAACTTTGTCCTCGAGGGTAGCACATATTAATAGTTGACCTCAATTATATTGTACCTGAGCCTGATTCATATTTGAGATTTCCATTACATTAACTACTTACTCGTTTTGTGGTTTTTATTAAACTAAGTAAGTAATCTGTAAGTCTTTAAAGTGTTAAAGTATGAAATCTCACATCGAACTATAAGATACTAATAAATAGACAATGATAATATGAAACTTAATATGAAATAAAATCTTTAGACTTTAGCGCTGTTGACTTACTATCTTACTCAATATATATTTACTACCTACACAACATAAAAAGCTGATTGATATATATAGATTCCGCTATATTGAATGATAATCGTATCAAACAAAACACATGCCCATAATTTCAGAGCCCACGAAAATGTCGAGCAGAAGAAATATAACATTACCTTTCACCAGAATTAGGTATCATTCATAATTCGTGAGAATAGCCTACTTTCGTAAAGCACGAATCGTGTTGCAGCTCAAAGTAAATGCAATCAAATCTTGAATAGAGTTAGCTAATAGTGATCATCAATCTAAATTCTGACATCGCTATTAATATCAAGTTTGCTCTACCGTGATCATAGTTATCACGCTTAGCAAAGCTGTAAAGAAATTATATTCTCATATAGAACATGTACGCGCCTCGTGAGGAAACCTACGTGCCTGGGAGTTCTTAAAAAAATCTCAAAGGTGCGAAATCTACCAATTAGCGCTTGCCCAGTGCGGTGGACTGTGTCTCTCTCTTACTCTTAAAGGAGACCAGAGACCAGCAGAGGAACGTCGAACATTTGCGAAAAATACGCCTCTTGATACAACCTTTTTATAACAAAAATATCCCGAACTAAATAGTATACGTTTATAAACATATAACGTACAAATTTATACGAAGAATATAACTCAAGCGTCAGTGAAATCAATCTATTGATACTTAAACTTCGCTCAAGAAATAATATCAGTGAAGAGAAGATATACCGCCGCTCAAAACATATGACACTCATCAATGAAATCCATCCCCGGCGTACTACTGACACATAAATCTGTGCGAGAAAAAGTATCGTGGAAGAGAAGAAAAGTAACCGCGACCGTAACACTCATCGAAGCATCAATGAAATCAATCCCCGCACTATTGACACATAAATCTCGCGAGAAAAAGTTCTCAGCAAAAAGCGAACGTCAATTACAGCACGGCTCGGGTATCGCTGACTCAATCGCAATCGAACGAGGGACATGGTAAGCTTATGAGAACACAATTACAATCCATTATATTCGCCGGAGACCTTTTACGGGGTTGTGCTAACAAACTAACCGGGACAGAAACCGAGGACAGAGTGTGTCGTTGAGCGGCATTACGTCCACCATACCTTATTGTTTGTCACTCAGGAGGATTTCAGCGACAAATGGCCTATACGATCCCGGGGCGTAACAAGAGAATGAAATTAAAATTGTTCGAGACCATTTTAGTTATTATGTAACAAGCTCGTATCTTGCTTCTGTTTTATGAGCCTCTGTGGCGTGCCATCCCATAGAAATCCGTTTCAATAGTCGGTACTTATTTGTAAGGACCTGCGGGTCGTCCACGGATTGTTCGTTAAATACAATCAATTCAAACGATGCAATAAATTGTTCTTCATTTAACAGTTTTGTTTTGTTAGTATATTCGATACGTAAATTACGTGATTATGTATTATAATATATACAGAATAAATGTACAGCTAATATATGATATGGGATTTGAAAATTACCGATGTTAATTTGCAGAGATATAACTATGCTCTATATGTAAGAAATATAAAAGTTGGACCTAATAAAATTTTCTTAGTTAATTTAATAAAATATATAGTGAGATTTTGAACGTTACCTCTAAAATCTACAGCAGAAGTCACAAAGAGATCTACTACTTTTCAGTAATAAAAAAGCAAACATCCTACATAATAAATAGCCTACATGTTCTTACTACATCATCGCTTAAACGTACTGTAACTGAAATTCCAAATAAGATAGATTACATTACGACGAAGAGTAGAGATGGAATTAAACTCATTACACGTTTAATTACAAACCGATTATAACCGATACTTCGTTCGTCGACGCAGTAGTGCGTATAATTATTTCCCCCGGCGCTGCGCATAGTCATCTTGCTAATTTATTCTCTATGAGCATCCGCTCGTGGCTTCTCAATTTCACACAGGAACTCTTAAATATTTTTAAAGTGGAAAATAGTAAACTCTCCATAAAATAAACGAATAATGGGCACGGTCCGTCAAAATTGGCATAGCCCATTCGTGCTAGTCAAAATAAAGAGAAACTGTGTATTTTCAATGGTGGGATAAACAATAAATGGCTAATAAGTCTTTGGATGTCATATTATATCAAGATGTTATTAAAGTTCTATTTGTAATATCGCTTAGGTACTTAAGTTTAAAAATCGCGTGTTGTCCTCCACCACTGGGATTTCTGGCTTATAGCTACTGTGTTTAAGCTTAAATAGAAGGTGATCCAATTTAGTCGTCTAGATCTTAGTTCTGGTAGAACCGTCGTTACGAGTATACTTGTTACATAAAATGTTTATTTTGTTTACTTCAAAAAGCTTGTCTAGGGCTGCCAAAGTGCCTTTCAAACACACGGCTATACCTAAAGATATGTACTGACAGAGTTTCAGCGTGAAAGTGAATATTACATATATGTATCAGTATCTTTATGGAACTAAAATGTGGTTGACTTTTCAAGGTAAGGAAAGGTTTCAATCTAGTGAGTATTTTTATTATAAGTTGAGTAAGTTTAAACAGAAGTTATTTATATAAAGGTCAACTAATTTGAAACTTCAATAATTATCAGGTAAATACATGCCCGTTACCCAATCCCATACAGTATAAACTTACGTAAGACACCAAAATTTATGATGTAGTGGTCAAATACGATTATACCATTACATATACATACAAATCAGTACCCACCTTAACAGCGAAGTCACACATGAATGTTGTTCTCACTGTAACATAAAAAGTAGTGAAAAAAGAACGAAACCAACCATGAACGTAAAAGTGTATCAAATTCCAGAACACTCATCCGTAACTAGGTGTCGACCGCGGCGTCGCCCACGTTTGAATGATTGCTTTTATTACAATCTTTATTTCTGTAACAGTATACACGTCGTCGTTCAACCATTACTGTCCCACCGCTGGACACGGTCCTTTCAGAGACAGAGGAGATGAGGCCATAGTCTACCGCTCTGGGCAAGTGCAAATTGGTGGACTTCACACGCTTTTGAAAACTTTTTTATAATGACGTTTCAGACGTGTAAATTTCCTCACGATATTTTCCGTCACCGGGATCATATCAAGTTGATTATTAATTAATTAATTTAATCATTCATTTTTTGTTCGCACATAACATCAAAAATAAGAACTAAGCTAAGCTAAGGTAGCCAATTATTTTTATTACAAATTAAGAAGTAGATAATTTAGAAAGTGACAGTAGATATCTTAAAAGTAGAATACATTTTACAATTCGATTGCGAAGACATTACCGCCATACTTATTTCTGCCTTATGTATTTAATGTAAAGGCAATCTACTACCGATCTAAAATATAATTAAATTTAAAATGTTACATAAATTAATAGATTAATGTTAATTTATTTTAGCAGTTACCAAAACCTCAAAACTGTTTTAAAAATGTCAAGCGTAGGCGTATGGAGTATAAAGATATAAATCTTCACAAATAATATATTCGTATGTAGTGTGTAGCAAAAGACTTACCGCTGTGAGGTGTTTTGTTTCACGTAATTATTTGTTTTATTGCACCGAGTGTTTCTCCGACACTCGCTACCATCGATATTAAATGCGATATACAATATCCAGGCAATTCTGTATGATAGATATAAAAACGCAAATTAAAATACTTCATATAGATACACTTCATTATAGATTTTTAAACGTAATCTTGATAACGCGGTAGATGAATAACTTCGCAAGGAAACGCTACTTCCCTTATCCTGGATTAAATACCTTAATATTTCCTAGTGCAAACCTATACGATCTTGTTCTTCACTGTTCTTAAGTGGATTGAGGAATATTAGATTTTTGCTTATAGTTTTATTTTTCGTATGAAATACAAGATCCCAAGCGAAGTTACATACACTTTTCTGCACAATTTGGGTCTTAGTGAGCGTGATTCGCGGTGTTACGAGGAATGATCAAGCTTATATTGGAATCAACACCACCTCCAGCAAAACAACAAAAATATAGAGTGAAAATAAAAAGTAATGATTCAATTGTGTAAATAATGTATGATTATGACCATCATGTAGTATGCCCAAATTCATGTGGAGTGTCACAAAAAAGAATATACATGATTTGGTACAGAATGATATTTTGCTGGTTAAACTGGATCAGCAGATATTATAACATATCAGCAAATAACAGTACATAGCACCTAACGGAAAAAATCGCAAATACGAGTTGATCCCGATAGCCATTCGGTCTAGCCCTTGCTTGTCGCCCCTCGGTCATTAGGCAATAAAATTTGCAGCCTCAAGGGCAAATGAGTGCGTACCGAATTGCGTCCAATTTTCCTCACACAATCGCGGGATTAGGTAAAATTTATATGTCTGGCTTTTTCAAATTAGAATCCGTTGCGGACACCGTATTCGCTGCCTTGTTCCACCACAAACGAGTACACAAAATAATTATAAATATTAATAAGGACTGCAATTCTTTTTATCTTTCTGCTAGACACGGGTCTTTCTCTATGGATAAGGAAGGCGTCTAGGGTACTTTATCGTGTTGTTCTACTACGGATTAGTCGAAATATGTCAGAAAGTAAGGATTTGTACCCAACCCGTCGAATGTATGTAAGCCGCCTTAAGGCCTATGATAACGTTTAACGATTACTATCCAATGATAACAACCGACACCGACGTCTTAAGTTGACATGAAATTTAACCATCAGAGGTCACTCTTTCTACTCTGGACTACGTTCGATATTTCTCGTCTCGTCTTATACTAAAACCAGCTGATAATCAAGATGAAGTTTTGGTGCCTATTACCATGCAATTCGAGTGCGAGGTAATGGCAGAAGCTACTAATGAATTTAAAATCGTATACGTTTTTGACAATATGAGCTTTTTCAAGAAAACAGCAGGAATCAGTTTCTTAAACTTCACTGTATACAATGATAAATGTACTTGAATCGTCTTTTTTATTTAGGAATGTCACAAATGATGCGTGACCGACTCTTACAGGCTTACATAATTGTTATTACTAATAGCTTGTTGATCTTACCGCCCCCTATAGATAATGGTACCTACGTAATTGTTATTGGTAATACAGTTCGCCCCCGCCGGAAATAATCTCTTCACTCATTACAATGATTGGAGCTAACCTATCGGACATTAACCCTGCGCATGTCATTCTTGGAACTATTTTAATAAATATCCAGCAAGTGACATGTGTTAATCATTAACAATTTTATTTTTAATCGTTAGTATGTTATCAAATGGTTTTTTACCCACTAAAACCCCCACTATGACCATTCTTAGCGCTATATGGAGAACTGATGGATGTCCAAAGGAAAGCGACTGGAGTCAGCTTAACGCGGAGCCCCTTATGGGGCTCTGCTCTGATGGGCTTTTACCACACCTTCAAGTATTTACAACGTTATAGGGCCACAGAAACCGTCTAGGTTATTAAATTAAATGCAGTATAAATTTCGACTCTGGATTAATGATTCAATCTTCGGAAACTATGTATTTATTCAATTGTCTAGACTGTCTATTTTGCCTACTAAAGATCCTGTAGTCTTCTGTTTTGAAACTCCATGCTCGTTAATCGTCGGAAGTGGTTTAAGTTCCTTAATTCTGTCTGGAGCATTGCAGCATTTCTATTTGTCGCCTAACCCGAGCCTGGACTACAATAGACCTTAAGCCTTCTCAAGCTCGTCGTTAATGTCGGAAAAGTTTTATTATACAAAATTATTACGATTTCGAATAAAAGTAACGTTATGTTTAACTTAAGCTGATATTTAATCTCTCGCTGAGAAGCCGCGAGAGAGCCGTGTACTATGTTTATTGTCGCCGTAAAATTATACCGTGTAGTTATAAAAACAAAGCGAATTATCTTTCTAATAAAATAAAGCTGATCCAGTTCTCCCAGTTTGATGTGCTCGTTTATAAGCCTTTCGAAGGACGGGGGCGAGGTATAAATATAAGAATTCCGAGGTAATATGTTTTATTTATAGGTCGAAAAATTTGTTATCAGCAAAATTTCTTTAACAATTTTTTATTGTAATTTTAATGTATCGCTTTGGGAGTTAGTTTTCGAATCTCAGAAGCATATTTTGATTTTATGAAGTTGTGTTTTACAATTAAAATATTTATTACTTGCTATAAAGATGAAGAAAATCATTTCGAAAAAACTTACATATCTATCTCCATATTAAAGTTCTTAAATGCATGTGAAGCTCACCTTTCCGACCTTAACTAGTGTGGTGGGATATGGCTTAAGTTCATCTCAATTTAAGAAAATACCTTTATAATAAACGCTTCAAAATTCGTGGGCGGTCACAAACAGGTAATTCTATAAAGTCGTAATTCGAATAACAAAATAGTGCAGATCTCGGCTAGATAAAGAAGGCATAACATATATTAAGAGGCTGATAACCTCTCTATGAACCATGTAATTATTGGACATACTATTTGCCAAGACGATGGATATATGTGTATCGCTGTTTTTCAAAAAAGTACTCTAGTAGTTGGTGATAGAGTTGAATAAACAAAATCTGATGGCAATACATCACGTCAACTGTTCTGGCACGAAGCTCGCGACGCTACTATGAGTCGGTCTATAATTAAGAAATAAGTTAAGATAGGATTTTTTAGCCGACTTTTTACAAAGCGTCTTGCGGGCCAACGCAATTAGCCCGCCTTGTAAATTGAATGTTTGCTTTATAGTAATTAGTAATTATGTTGAGCTTTTTTATAGCAACCTGCACGACGCCATTATTCGTGCCGATGGTTTGTTGATGCATCTCATGGTGAAGGTCTGTAGTAAATATTAATTAAAATTTCAACGACCGGTCATGTTAGCTGACCGCTCAGACAAAGCGTGTTGCTTCTCTTAAGATACTAACTGTAGCCTGTACGTTTGTTCCCAAAATTGCGCTTACTATAACGTATATGTACTGGAAAAAAATGTATTTCTCGACCAAAAATGACAAATTATTGGTAAATTGTATTGATGATTGGACCCAAATCGGTACTGCAAATAAATATTAAAACTAATTTACCAATCTGAATATCAGAAGAACTTAAACACAGAGTTTATTTTTAAAAGTAACCAAACATTTCATAATATTTCATAATAAAATTTGATCTAAATAAATAGATTTAAAAATGCATAACCTTTCAACAAATACAAATATGAAACACGAACATATAAATTCTTAGATAGATTTGATAATAAAGATAATATTAAATTTTTATCGAATCAAAACTTATCGATAGGCAATATAAAGATAACTGCTTACTTTATCATAACAATCAATCAATCCTGTTATACGTACGAGTATGTGACTGAACCTATTTGAATGGAAATAATATATATCTAATAATACTAAAATTTTATTTGCGCCTGTAAATATTTCTTTTAGATATATAACAAAAAGTTGTTACTAATACGAAAAAAGAAAAGAATATGAAATAATTGAATTTAGTCCTGGACATGAACGCGTTTGCAATCGAATTTATATTCGGGTTGCTGTTTTATTTGTAGTTACAAACGCCTGTAACTTAAAGCCACGAGGAATTTACCCTCGTATGCTACTTTCAGTAAAATAAAAAATAAATCCATTAAAATAATAAGCGTTCTACAGTCACATTTTTACAATGAAAAGAGCCTTTACAAAGAAACGTACGCTAATACGACCAAATTGTTAATCACTTCCTTGCAAAGCTTCTTGTGTTATCATTGTTATTATCACACACATTGTCCCTCATATGGTATGGCTTTAGATCAATTAGTAATTTCACAAGGCGGTTGCAATCTCGCATAAATTCAATTAGTGCGCGCAAGTGGACAAGTCGGACATAACTTTATGGAATAATTAATCGCTGATTCAATGGCCTCAAGACGATTGTTTTATTTGCTTCGCTGCAGCGGAAAATATGTTTGTAATAAAATAAGTGATATGGCTAGGATAAAACCACATACATTATAACATAATCATACTACAGGATTATATTAAAATTATTAAGAGAAGAGTCGTCGTCAACTCATTATTGCCTTACTGCACAGCACCTATTTGCTGTCAGAGTGTGGGTGGTTTAGGTCGTAGACCACCGTGCTGATCAAGTAGGGACTAGTAGACCTTAAATACTTAATACTTTCTTTTACCGAATTCCTAGGTGTTTACGTTTCATCATGATGTTTTTCTTCAAGAACGAAAACATTTTTAATACGCACGTAACTTTGCAGAATCAGTGTTTCAAAGTATAGGAAAAGTACTACTAATAATTAATTTGTATTACGTGTATTTATACAAATGGCAGCTGACTTAGATTAGGCGACCATCTGAACTTCGAATGATCACCTGTCTTTACCTCCCTTAATTTAGAGATCCATAGAATGAAAGAGATAAGTACCTATAGAGTGGGGCAGAAAATTTCACATCACTGAACTATCACTTTATCTGAAATATCATTGCTAGCACGTGATCCTACTTTAGTACAAATATAAAAAATAGTAGTCATAGTAAATTAATAGCATTACTGTTGTAATAAACCAATTTCCTATCAATTAGGAATAATCAATTTCGCAGGGTGGTCGCTGTACTAATTCAATTAGAGTCATCCCCGACTGTGAGGCATTGTCCAGACATAGCATTACCGAGTAATTTATTGAATGATCAATGACCCTGCGGAAGTTGTTTTTCGGTTTCATTGACCCATTATTTCATTTCAATCCTTGCAAAATATGTAAGTTCTCCGATTCTAAGTTCTAAAATGACTATAGGCTTTGGTCCTAATTTAATTCAAACAGAGTTGGAACAGGCAGTCATGTAATCTATTGTCTCTGTCACAGTTTATTATTACATTCACTTACTAATTACTGAGAATAAAGTAATTTATACTAAAAAAAACATTAAGTAATTTAATAATTTCAACAAAGAAATAAGTTCCAGAATTAAGAGTAGTTTGTATTTATTTTCCATATTTTTTAATAAAAGGTATTCTGTTACTAAGTTTGTTAATTAAATAATGAATATTATGCTGCCATGATGCATCTACTCAATTTGAACACAGACAGTTCAATCCTTCACTCATTAAAGGTTAATCAGACAGAATATGCTAACAATTTGGCCTGACAATTAACGTTAATTACGTACGACTCGGAAATAGACGTGGTGTTAAATTGAAACAGGCACATAACGGAATAAAGAGGTATATAACGGAACTAGGAGTAAACGGAAATTATTAGTTAGTTGGAGCTTTTTATTAGTGAGAATTAAGAAGGATTAGGAAATACATTTTCGTATGAAGTGCTATATTGGGTATTTTTAAGCTGGAGCTCTTGTTAGCGAGGTGGATTGCGGCTGTGGTCTTTCCACAGTTCTTATGATGTTGACCGCTGTAACTTCCTTTATCTTGACGACTATGAGAATTCATATACGTAACTTTGTCATACCGTAACTTTCAACGAAACACGAAGAATTCTTATTCTTCAGATTAGTCTATTGCTAGATATACTTCTCTCCCAAGGCATGCCACTGAGGCCAGTCTTCGGTTCTGCTCATCCAACAAATTCAAGCCGCACGGCGCAGAGGAAGCCGGCGAAGATTTCCTATATTCAAATGAGCAGCCAACTTGATTAAGTGACCCCTAAATAATTGACCGAGTGAATCTCGCTTGCTATTTATTGTGTGATTGTGTCCCCTTACCAAATGAATAAGTAGCGTGTGTCTCAAGTAATTCGTTACAAGCCACCCATAACCTTTGATGATGATGACACTAATGCACGAAATTGCCACCCGACAATTGTACTCACAAATCGTAAAGTGACAGAGCTTAAGCTGAAACATTGAGAAGCAGGAAGCGATTATTCTACTGTTTTCTGTCCCGAGTACTTTGAAATCCATTACCGTGGGGTGTCACACAGCAATTTTCCAGTAGCTGACTTCGCCCACACACAGGCAAGTTTGTAGCTAAGTAGCTAATAACTATTATCCGAAACACTTGAGTGTATGCGTCCGTGAAAATTATGATTAATATCTGTTTAGGTAACGGTACAATATAGCGGAGCGGACCGATAATGTGAATGGTGTGATCGTAACAATCTCGCACGCTCGCTCATTGTACCACTCGTGTCTATTGAAATGGTTAAAGGGCAACAATTAGTCGATCCGTATCTCTCTTGACACAATGATGAGCAATCGCTGGCGAGGAGCATTTCTACTTTCACGGAATGTCTTTGTCCGGGAGTTTTTCGTGACGGATAACCTCTTTAACGTGATGTCGAAGAGATTGAATTCATTTTTGACTGTGACGTCGTTTTTGTGACGAAGTTGCATCTATAGCTTCTTATTGGCAACACTTTCTAAGTAGCTTTCCAAACACGCGTGGCATACTGATTTAGTTCTGTCGTTTTTTTACTGTGAATAGCTTTTACAGTTTACTTTAAAATGGAGGCCACTTTTAAAGAAATTTTAAACGACTCTTATTATGCTATACATAAACTTAATTTTATCTTACGATAAACTAGATATGCCAAAACATATGACATCTTGATAGTGCAATAACCGATAATAAAGACGGATTTAAGATAAATTATCTTAAGACCAGATGACATATTTAGGTAACACGTTAAATTTGCTAGCAAGCGTCACTGGTAACGTGGGTAAGTGTTTACGTAGATTCACGAGAAAAACTTTTATCACACATTTTACGCCATGGACACACAAATACCCAGACCCAGAATAGCAATCTAAATTCATCATTACCTGAATGACCAGGGATCAAACCTGGAACCCACTGCGTGTCAGACCGGTATGGCGACCGCTCCGCCACGCTGGTCGTCAAAAAGAAAATTTTGAAGTAACAAATAAATACCTTAAATTTATTTAGTATATGCAGTAAACTTACCTTACAATGAAGTTAGCTTCATATTTTAAAGTATTTCTACTGCTACGATCATTTTGCATTTCTTTTATTTTGCAGTATCTTAATATTAACCAGACTGCATGCTATTTCGTATTACTGTCATGTAAAAATGCAATTGAAACATTAATTTCCTCTAACTTACCATGAACATTCTTCCACAATAACTAAAAACTGTTATTTGTGTTGCCCAGCAAGTCTGGGAACGCGATGCGGCCCGGAGCTGCCGTCAGTCCTGCGTTAATAACAGTCCCTAGGAAGATTATCTGCAGCGAGCTAGCAACACGTCCGCCTAGAGCGGCGGAGAGACTTCTTACCTACAGGAGGTCTACTCTATACATTTCGATAGTGATAGAATTCTTTGCGACTCAGGAGTTACCACCCACACACCTATTAAGCGCTACCGTGGTCTGGTTTCAAGGGAGAGACACACCGAGCGTTCCAACTTTGTCGTCAAATTATTCTCAAGTAGGTCTTTAATTTAATCGGGAGTTGCAATGGTCCATGAGTAGCAGTGCCCACTTACCTACTATTCGTTTACTATTGGTAAAAAAGCAAATTTCAATTTAAATATGACACATTCTTCGTAAGGCCCGTTGAAAACAGTACACTGTATGTAATCCATAGAAGAAAATGACCGAAACATCGGACGAACAATAGATTTCGTTTCACAGAATAGACCAACAGATCTGTCTTACACAGGCTGTTTTAAATGCCTACTCTATGTCTAATATGTACCAAGTATTGTAAGATGTGGGTCGACCATGGCGGTCCAATTATTTCTCCTTTGTAAGAACAGTATTTTTGCTATTGTATTCAGATGACGTAAGATATACTTAGACTGCGTATTATATCCCGCGCCTCATAGCAACGTACATTTGCTAGAATGCGGACTAAAAGAAACATTATTTTTGCAGTTAGGTTAGGTTAGGCATTCCAAGGGAAATCACTTGTTCAACATCAATGTATCACTGTCCAAATACTAACCATAAAAAGACAATGAATAAATAAAATGAATTTGAATAAATAATTTACCACTAATCACAGTTCACACAATGGACTCTATATAGCACTCTAACAATATCACAACAGATTTAAAACAACGGAATTATCAGCCTTGATATCTTAATTATCGTACATCTTAATTATCGTATACGCAAAGTCCCACAAAATATAAAGTCCACAAAATGTCCACAAATTTTTCACTAAGTTATTTTCTATTTCAATAGCTTACCACCGCTTAGAAAGATGTTTCGTTCATGGAGAAAATGAAAGAAACTCCAATAAATTTCTGAACACACGCGCCGCCTCAAACTGATATTTGGTTAAGAGTCTTATTACTTAGACTGGCCTTGGCCATACTGTATGTAACTAATCCTCTGCGAATATCTAGTCGAGTAGTAGCGCTGTCCGCCGTCATTATGCAATTGAAACTTAGTGAATTATTACGCACGATAATAATCTCCATAAATAAATAAATGGAGCTTGCGCGCTGGGCGGCAGGATTACCTGTATCCCACCTTGCCTCTTCCCGGTACTTGTAGCTGTTTAGCGTTTTATCAAAGTTTTCTTTCAACGCGAAAGTTATATTATGAGTAATCTGTCCTCTTAATAAAAACTAACTAATGTGTAGGTTTGCACACAATCTACTTAATAAAACGGACGCTGAGTAACTGACAAACAAGTCATAATTGAAACTAATTGGTTTAAAAACGTTAAATTTTACATATTAGTTCATTACGTAATACCATATACACTAGTACGTACTATTTTAATTCATCCTCTAATGTAATTAGTTTAATGCGATTGATGATTGACGGGTTGATTGTAATTCAATTAATGTCGCATTGCTTAGCACTGATCTTTTCTCACAAGCTGGAATTGGAATCTAGATACTCCAGCAATTCCAAAACAGATTGATGGAAATAATGTAAAGAGATGGGAGTGGATGAAATTTTATCAACATATTTTTAGGATTGTAATAAATTTGTGTAAATGACTACAGGTCAGACAGAACTCTGATTCTATTTGGAGTTAATTACAAATGTACAGTGGCCATTTACCGTCCAACGGATAGCATGCTTGCTTCCTTCAATTTCAAAAGATGAAAACAAATGTATACATGTGTGTCAGACAAACGTGTCCTTCTGTTTTCATCCTGACAATAATATATAACAGCATGCATATTTCAAATTATGATTTAATTATATGTAAAAATATTTGAGCGAAACGATACACAGGGTACCATGATACTAATAAATCAAACCAAACCACGCACCTTAGTGTATGAGCAATATAAGCTTAACAGGCACTTGTTCCACTTCCCGAAGATTCATCAAGATTCATTCGAGATCAATCACCAGATGACAGAGGTTGTCATCGTTCAAGCTCTGCTCTAAACGACCACTTGATTTAATTAAAACAATCACTGTAACATTAAATGTGTGCACGTTAAATTTTGTAGAACAGTTTTATTAAACGGGTCACTGAAATGTTACGAGATCAATCATTTGTGATTGGCTTGATTTTAAATGATTTGATATATAAGACAAAAGATATATGAATAGTCATAGCCTAATTGTATAAATGTCGGCCGTTCACACGTCCAGGGTTCATATACCAAGCACCTCGAAGTTATTTGTATACTATAAATTAATTTTGTCACTATTAAAGGCGGTAGAACCCTTTGCGGATCGACTTCAGTGGCACCACCGCCTCACCTATTTCTACCTAGTAACAAAAGTGTTAAAAGCTGTTGTTTTCTGGTTTGAAGGATGATGTAAGGGAAACAAAGTTACTCGAGGACTGCATGCTTGTTTTGCATCAGACAAAAAACAAACTTGTTTTAACAGCGAAGACAAACGTTGTGAGGATATCTACATGTCCAAGAATCATATGAAAACAAACGAACGAGCAAAACCAGCAAAATGCACTAGGCCAGTGTGGTGAACTCTGGCCTAAACTCTTAGTCAGAGTGAAAACGCATGTCCAGTAACGGGAC
>DWRA01001852.1:0-15583 GCA_018250295.1 Spathilepia clonius
GTTCATACAGAACTCTTTTTGAACGTCAACAAGCTACCACCGCTTCGGAAAAAGTTTCGCTATGGAGAAGAAGCGGTATAATGTAGGTACTTAGCCGATTTGCCACTCTTAATGATTCTTTCATCATCAATGCTAACTAATCATTGAGTTTTTCCAAGTATCACATTGACGGACAATATATTAAATTTACTTATTGTTCTTATCTAACAGTTTCAAAAATAGAAATTTGACCTTAACCTAATTCCGCTTTGTGTTACAGTAAGGAGCTACGACAAGCACGACAAATGTGGCCTGGTGTGGATCCCGCGGGTGGTGGCGTACCGGTGTCGCACCTGCGGCATATCACCGTGCATGTCCATCTGTCGCGAGTGCTTCCACCGCGGCGACCACTCGACACACGACTTCAATATGTTCCTGTCGCAGGCAGGCGGCGCTTGCGACTGCGGCGACAACTCAGTCATGAAGGAGGATGGGTGAGTTGGACGTTGGTGCTGGTTACGACGACGCAATGTTTAGCTGTAGATATCGAACCGCTTTGGTTACCAACACTTACCAATGTCTGCTTACTTTGTTATAATATGTCAAGGCTATATTCAGTTCCACATATTGCGTATTAGATCGCCCTTCGCCCAGAACCACCGACAATAATACGCTACGCGTCTGGTATATGTAATTCGAGATTTAAGATATTATCCTATCGCTCGTGCGACAATGACGACAATAGTTGTTAACGCACTGTAATCATAACAAGTTTAATGTTTTCGATCAAAGCAAGAATACGTTTCCGCGTTAAGATATTTTCCACCTCGCGGCAAGCGGAGGTCGATATAGACATTTATGGTGGTTTCGAGGCGATAAAATCGCGAGCTCGTGAGCTAGTGTATGTAACGGGGGCGGGCGTGACGTCACGCGCTGACATAGTCGAGCAGGAAGGTGAGCCTACGCTCCGGCTATTTGGGGCGATTCACTGTCAGGGCAACAATTTATTGTATGGCTTTGCGGATAAATCGGCTGTTTGTATTATTACTTAGCATCAGGTGTTAAATTAATCTTGTCGTATTAGTTATAATAGCTTAGTTTTGTAGGGATCCAATTGGTTAGTGATCCAATATTATCCGTTCAAAAGTACTTTCCAATATGCTTTAGGACTATCCTGATCGCATCCCTTCAAGAAAATCCTACTCTGTCGCGATGGCCAACTCTAAGCGATTCAAACTAAACGTAGTTTCTCAGGATTCTCTCTGTCAGGACAACTATGCAATTTGGAAATCGATATTTGTGTAACAAACACCTGGATTAATAGTGTAATGTGAAGCGTCTTATTTATTTAACTTTGCATGTTTTTTACAATAGAAGCAGCAAATATGTATGCATCTCACCATTGGTTTAGTGATCACAGTCACTTTTGACTATATATTATAATTTAATAATATTATTTATCCTGCGAATTAAATTACTATTTATTCAACCGTCAGGATATGTAGAACAAGCAGTCTTATTGGAGGGGATAGGCAACGCTTTATTGTGTTTCTCAGGATTTTACCGATTGTGGTCAGAATGAATCACATTAATGATTTAATCATACAAGATATTGATCAAAACATCGTGACGAAGTACAATAAGTATGTCTTGTCTTTGTGACTCATCCGGCACATTATTTTATGACCCTTAAATATAATGAATATGGACGTTGACTTGTAATTGTGATAAACATCGAGATTTAATGACGCGTCGTGATCCTGCTCGGGTGACATTGTCTGGCATTTGCCAAATATAACAAATCACACGTAACTTTAAACTATATTTTTGCCAACTGGTAACAAGTTACTGATATACATGTATTGCATGTTGCAACTATCTAGGTGTATTTAGGGAGTACTTAAAGTAATACTAGATATCACTATACTTCCTGAAATGTTCGTATTAAAGACTATAAATTCGCAGTAAAATTATTGATACAAGTTTGTGCTAAAGTGTGTACGGAACATAAAGCATATTCTTCGATGGTTGGATGGACAGACCGATGTAGATATGTTTGCAATTAATCACAGCGTCAATCCTGGCAGCCGTCAGAACTAACATGCCTTTGTTATGTGAGTACAGGCTTCTTTACACAAACGTTTCTCCGGCGCAGGTGTCTGATAGACGTATGCGCAGCGTCATGTACAATTGTGGTCAAATCCTGTCTTTCTCCGCTACAATTTCTACAAAAATATATAAATTGGGATCCTATCCTATTACTTACATTACATTTAATCGCTAATTGCGTAATGCCCGTAGCGTTCTATTCTTTCACTTTAGTTTTTGGTATAATTTCTATTCAAATGTAAACCTAACATATGTGTATTTTCGTTGGTAATCATTTTCGTAATGGTAATCCTAAAACCACGTGGCGACAACGCGACGACCGCGTTGCGTCGGTGCGGTTTTTGCACTGCGGCTGCGTATATCAAATGCTAGTGTGAAGGAACTCTTGTTTTATGTGCTACCATAATAAATGTTAAATTACAGTTTATATTGCTAAGCGTATTTTAGAAGGTTAAGCAAGTAAAGGGCTCGCGGTTACGGCCTGCGTCATTGCAACCCACGCATCGTACGATGACGTACATGCTGGTTGTAGTACAAGGGTAAGGTTCTGTGGGATTAATAATAATACCCTTGCGATGATTTTAGCGACTAAATGACCACTTTAAATTGATATGAAGTAGCAATGAAACTACTTCTTCATTAATTGTCCGCATTATCTAAGCCTTTTTAGGCCAATTGGATATATGTATGACCTTTAAACTTTTAAATCAAGTGGATTTCATTAGCTTACCCTTAACAAAGTAAGTTTGTAAGAAAGAAAGGTCTTATTCCAGGCCAGAATTCAAAACTATAACCATAAGCTAGAGCTGCACGCAGCTGCCGCGAGCCGCATGTGCCCTAAACAAATTACATAACCGCCGTAAACCCATTGTTATCGTGTGTCAACCAAAACAATACGCGCCCGTTAGATGTTCGTCTTTGAACTTGGTCTGGTGACCTCGGAGACGAGGTCCCGACCTTGAACGTGATCGCGAGAACAAATCGGCCGTCAGATTGGAGTCAAATAATAAGGCTATTGAGTTGTTGCTAGTTGTACAAATAGTGTTCATTTAGAATTGAAATAAAATGAGATGTGTGATTACCGCAGGTTATTATTAATGATCAATGTATCCAGTTGTTCAGTTATTAATGCGATGGCATAAATATTCGAATATCTATGTGGTAAATTAATTAATTAATATGACTTAAGTAGAGATCGACGGAAAGTCGTCATCATAGACATGTTGAGATGCATGTCTGGTCGATCTTGTTTACTTAGTACAAAGCGACATTAAAATTATTCAATTCCCATTTTCTATAATGATTATGTGCGAAGAAATAATTTACTTAATTTTAAACAAATATTTGATAAACAAATTAAGAGACTAACTTTGTCTTTATATTCATGTTCCTGTAGACTGACCAAGTTAGATTAAAGATTTAATCGTCCGCCAGACAGAGATAGCTAACTCCATTGGTAGGTACAGTATAGACAGAGAAGATGGATTTCTACCTCCGCGTCTCTTGGTTCGTCTTGAACTTGATTTGACCTTCGCATCTCGCGGCCGCGTGACGTCACCGCCTAGCCACCGCAGCGTGTGCGAGATGAGACAAGCTGATGAGATTTAGGTGTCACTGTGTGGAAGTGGTTAACTAGGCCGGTTTTCTCCTCTTTTACGCTTTTTGTTACTTAGTCAGAAGCAGGAAATAAACCATATTTTTTTAATAAATGTATTCATATTTTCGATTTGCTGAAACCGATTAGGATAATGATTCATCACAGACTCGTGGTTGTGGTCATTGACTTGCAAAGTTTGTTTAATACATATTTGAAACCTCTTACGTTTAGATGATCAAGGAGGAAACAGCGTTATTTATTGTGATTTTTTTGTATATTGGACGTTGCAGACGAGCATGCAGTCCAACTGATAGTATGTGGTCGCTGCTGCCCATATACATTTGTAATACCCCATACCCCATATGAAATTAGAATCTTACTCTACGTCGACCGCACATGCGTTGCTACCCCTGTGGATAAGTTGGAACTCTGCGGATGGATGTGTCCCTTTCCACACTTTCCAAACCAGAATACAGCACAGCTTACTTTCTTGCTTACTTACTTTACCTTTTAAACTACATATATATAATTATATTACATTTCTGATATCTTGATTGTGTCTCATAGTATTGTAATGTTATGACGAAAGTGGATATCATGCGGTTATAGAGGATATATGAAGATAATTATAATAACTTCAATTATAATTTAATTAGACTACTAAAAGGTTCGGCCCCTAAGTTTATTAATAGCACATTTTTTTTGTTCTTGCATATTAGTATACAAAGTAATAGCTGTTTTGTTTTTTTCCTTCTTTATGTTTCGCAGCAGAAACATAAATAATGGCCATATCTTATCATTAATTAATTTTCACTGTAAATACATGTACAATACATTAGCACCGATATAATAGCTATAAACTCCGTTTTTCAAAACCTTCGTTGTTATGACCTACTATTTATTTTTCTGGCTGGATAAATAAATTAGTAAAACAAAGGAAATTATAAAAAAAAATCTTAATATTTTTCCGTCTGTCGCAGGTTTTGCAGTAACCACGGCAACAAGTGCCCGCGGCCGGGCACCGCGCCCGCCGAGCTGATGTGCGTGGCGGAGGCCATGATGCCGCGCCTCATCCTGCGCCTCCTGCAACATTTTAGGGAGAACGGGTGAGCTCACGTTTATTTTCTTCGTACTTCGGTTTACCATCCTCTTTGAGAAGAAGCCGGTAAAAAGTGAAAAAATCTTCAGTTTTTAGTAACTTGGATCTCGCTTTGGTTAAATATTAACAGATTGTTGAAATTTGCGAAAAATACATGTCATCCATTGAATTATTTCTCATTTAAATTGTGTTTTTAATAAGTATGTCTTTAATCCGCGCTTGGTCAGCGTGATGGACTAAGGACTAATTCCTTCTCACTTTGATAGTGGATCCGTACCCAGTTGAAAGAAATTGTTTGATAATTAAATCTAAAACGTTAACTGCGCTTGAAATGTACCTAATGTAACATTGTCATTCCCTAGTTGTGGCACCCCTAATTCGGACGGGTACCGCATTGCGGTGCAGGAGTGCGAGGGCTACGTGCAGATGCTGATGGAGTTCAACAACATGGGCGACCTCATGCGCTCCGCCATGACCAAGGCGCTCATCAACCCTCAGGTGGGGAATCTGAATTTTATTTCTATAAGTACAGGGAAATAAAAAAATCTTAGAAAATTCCGAGTGCAAATGAACATTTGCAAAAGATTTTAATTGCAAGAGAATTTTATTGAAACGAAAGAAGAAAATTACAGATAATTTTATAAACACCCATAGACAAGAGACATTGTGATTGCTAATCAAGAAAGAAATTTAATGCTACAGAATCAATGAAATCCTTTAAGACAAGTAAAGAGTCATTTTCTTGTTTAAGAATATTTTCTGATTTACTGCAAGTACTATACTCCTAAAACGTTTTTCTACATATTTTTACAGTGAAAAATGAAAAACAGTATCTTGACATGTCCAAATTCAATTTGTGCGTGAATTGTAATAAATTCTTGACACATTAATGATATAATGTTTCCTTCAGATGTACCGTAACTTGGTGGAGCCGCCGTTCCCGGACACGGAGTATGGCCACTACATGGGCGAGTCCAACAAAATGTATGAGAAGGCGATTGAGTCCTTTCCCGCGCCAGAACCGCCTGACGAGTAAGTAATTAATTGCTTTAAATATTATTTATCCATAACAAAGACACTATTGCTTCCCTCCATCATATGTGGAAGTACTCTTTGACGTTTACCTTGCGCCACGCCTAATTCTGCCTTAGAACGGTAGCCTTAATACCCAATTTGTTCTTATTTTCAGATATCGTCATTTGCCGGCTTTAGCTCCGCGCTTGCAACACAACACACTACTTGACGAGTTCATCTTCTGGACTTTTAAATACGAGTTCCCACAAAACGTAGTCTGTTTCTTGCTCAACATGTTGCCCGACCAGGACTACAAGGTAATTACAAACAGTGATGATAAAGAAAAGGCTTTTTTATATTTTTCTGTCCAGTCAAATATTGTTATAAATAATTTATTTCACTACTTATAATGTATTCTGTGTAGGAACACCTGACCCGTACGTTCGTGATGCACTATGCACGTATCCCGCTCGTACTCGAGAACTCTGCCGACCCCGACACGCTGTCTAACCGCGTGGTGCACATGTCCGTCCAACTGTTCTCCAACGAGGCGCTCGCTCTACGATGTGTCCAGCAATTGCACCTACTTCACGTCATGGTGTTGTCTCTCCGCCTCATGATGGGCAAGATACTTGTTCAGAATACGCTGCACGACCCCGAGAAGAATTGTCACTACGTGATCGATTGTACGAAGAGAGTTATGAAGGAACACTGCTACTGGCCACTCGTATCAGATTTCAATAATGTACTATCACATAAGAGCGTAGCCTTGCTATTCCTACAAGACGATGCGCTAGTCGACATGTGGTTCGAGTTCCTGTCAATGTTGCAAGGTGAGCATTATTTATTTTTATAATTTTTAATCACAAATTTTCATACTTTCATACTTAGAAAATCATTTTCGATATTATAGACTCATGAAGGATGAGATAGAGACAAATGGGATATGTTCTCAGTGTGGAAGTAATGAATTGTAACATTGTATATTTTGAGGGACTGCTGCTGCGAGTTGTTATTAAAATTTTGTTGTAGGTATGAACGTGAACGTCCGCGAAACGGGCGGGCACATCGAATTCGAGCCGTCGTCGTACTACGCGGCGTTCTCGTGCGAGCTGGAAGCGGCTGCGTACCCCATGTGGTCGGTGCTGGCGCACCTGTGCGAGCCGCCGCACGCTCCGCTCGCCGCGCGTCTAGTGGCCGCCGCCATACGCTTCCTGCGCGCCTGGCTGACCGCCGTGCGCGCGCCTGAACGTCCGCGACGCGTAAGCATTGCGCTGTCCGCTCATACCTGCCCTTCCTACCACGTTTCGTGGCCACTACCAAACGCTGCTATCTACTTTTACATTGTTTTCAAATTATTTGCAGAGAAGTAATTATTGTTGTTGAAATTTTTATATATCTTGCATTATGTATATGTCCTAGACATGTTACACAAACATTTAGGGCATTTTTTAACGTTTTAAGGTATGGACCGATTCAGGAGTAGTGTAAAAAAGAATATTGTAATTGGCAATCTGTAATTACTCGCGTAGACCTATACAAAATAAATACATCTCATTGATTCGATTTCGTTTCACGCATAAATATTAAATGCAGTCAATAAATGTAACTTTTGCGTATTCCTCGTACAGTCGGAAGCGATGCACGCGTCGTTCCACTTCCCGCTGCACCGCTACCTGGCGGCGTTCCTGTGCGCCGGCGTGCGCGCGCTGGGCGTGCCGGCCGCGTCGCTGCTGCCCGCGCGCCCGCTGCTGGCGCAGCTCGCGGCGCACCCGCTGCGCGTGCAGGTACGCTCGTTTGTTATATCTTATCGATTTCGCTTGTAACAAGCGTCAAATTCATTGGTTAGTTATAATTCCGGTGAGACCGTTTTTAAAATGTCAGTGTAAACTATAAACCATGATTACTACGCTTCATTTATGGTGGATCATAAAGTTTGGTGCTTGGTTATATAGCCGCTCGGATTGTTACGATAATTGAACTGGACGGATATGACTAATTTGGTGTTATTCTCACACCTAAAAAGTAGTAGAGTTCTTTGTGGTTTGATTTTGAAAGCATTCCATAATTATTTTTCCCCTATAACAAGTGTTAAGCGCTGTTATGTTCATAAGATGGGTGTGGTGAAGGAGAAACATTTATACGAAGCCCTTGGGTTGCTGATATATCTGCGATTAAACTCACATAGAACATAAAACTTATCATATCTGGGATTGGTTGGACCGTTAATTCGTCTGTTACTTGTATCATTTAAAAATATAAACACCGATTATTGGCTAGCAAAGCAGTTATCGTGCTTATGTAGTGTAATTAGAAAATTTTAGTAAATCTAATACACTTAGCTATCCTAACCAATTTATGCTTATTCTTTATAATCACCAATCAATCATATATTTACAATTACTTTTACATATTCTTTGTATATGCCATACAATACAAATACAAATATTTTTTATTAATTATCTTCCAAATGACTACAAGTCTAAATTCTACACTTATATATATATACATTCACTGCGTAAGGGAATACGTAAAACAATCTCAGTTGGAATTAAAATGAGTTTATTGTTCGAGAATACGTTACAAAACTATCTTATGAGATACCTTAACTAACATTGAAATAAAACGGTGCGTGCTAATTGACTATGGGGTTGAAGTCGTCCGCGTCGTCGGCGGGCGCGGGCGGCGCGGCGGCGCGCACGTGCCGCGAGTAGTCGTACGTGAACAGCTTGACGCCCACGAAGCCGCCCGAGCCGGCCGCGCCGCGGTGCACCAGCCCCGCGCCGCTCGCCAGCGCCGCGCCTGGGGGGACGCCGTCATGTGCATACACATTAGCTCTACTTATTGTCGAGTGCTTAGGATGGACCCGTATTAATTTACATCTGTACTCGTTTATGCACGGAATTGAAAATCGGTACTTAATATTATCAGGAGTTAATTTGAGAAAAATCATGCTGTAAATTTGAACTAAATGGAAAATAATCGTATATGAAATTATCGGATATCCTTTTCTAAAAAATCTATGGTTTAAAATTCGGGTAAAACTATAAAATAATTAATACGAAAACTTAAATTTTCGCTCTAAATAGTATTACATATATAGAAGTTTAAATAACGTTTAAAGTATTTATATCATTTTGCTGATACTTAAATTAGGTGTTATAAGGTCACTGGAAAATTTTTCACATTGATATTTCAATCTACTGACTGAATTCATATACATGTTAGTATATGTGAATATTGCAATGACACCATACCTTTCATCGGCTGCACTGGTTGGATGTCGATGAAGGGCACGGTGCTCTGCGCCGCGTCGGCCTCGAAGTCCGTGTTGACGAACTCCACGTACTGGTCGTGCGCGGAGTCCACGGGCAGCGGGGCGCGGCTGCGGGTCGGGATGTCCGGCTTGTGCAGGTTCAATCGAGACCTAGGAATACGGAATAAAGAATTGCAATGTTAGTGAAAAACACGTTTATAAAACGGTTAATAAATTAATAATTAAGATTTGGGCAGAAGATAGCATTTAATACATTTGCTTTTTAAATAGCATGCATAATGCAATCTATTTACGTACTTTTAGTAATCTCTAAATGTTATTCCTATATTCCGATTTTAACCTAATTATAGTCTGATATTTTAAACTACATGCAACTTATATTCGTATCCCTTGTTCGAATTAAATTACCTAGGTTTCTCGGCTCCATCGGTGTTGTCGTTACTAATCCATTGGCTTCTACTAGGCGAAAGTTTGCCAGTCGTGTAGTTGAAAGGTGTCGCCTTGATCTCAAAGTGTAAATGGGCTCCAATCATGCTGAATCTGAAATCACAAAACAAATTATAATGAGAATTCCATTTTTTTTTACTTAAATTGAGTCAAATTGACTTTATCATACCTTACTCCTGTTAAAACATATCCAGCAGGCGAGTCTAGCTCATCTAAGTCAATCGCTCTCCTCTCGTAGGAAAGTGTGTGATAGTCCACACCGTTCGTGAAGCCCGGATCCGACGGATCGAATTTCTGAATTGGCACCCAATTACCGGGAGCGACGGCACCGCGCTCGCCCAGCGTTCCTTCACTGATCTGGAGGTGGAACACCCTGCCCGCTTTCAACAGACGCACGCCAGTCACCACCCTGGGAAGCGAAAGTGTTTAAATGTCTGGACACTGATTGCTGTACAATAATCGAGACACCCGCACACCCATGCTGTTAGCACGAAGAAACGTCATAAGAATACTGAGAAAGCAACACTATATACACACTGCGACACATCAGCCCAACGATTATGTTTAGTAATTTGCTTTTTTTTACAGCGCTATGGGTTAGGTTAACGATCACGTATGGCCTCCAGTCAGATTTTTACTGACTTGTTCTTCTCTACGTCCGCCAATGCTTCTTTTAAACTGAACGTGCGTTCACTGTCGCCGACCGCGTCTTCGCAAAGACAGAAACAGTACGAGCAGTGTGTTAGAGTCCATCTCCACCAGGAATCAACCTTTGGAAGAAAATATCCTTTAAAACACATTTTATTTTCAAAGTGGTCATTGGTATGATCATCGTAAATCCTATGACATCTCTAAACGTGTGCGGGCGTCCTGAAGCGAGCCGACTAACTTGTTGTTGTTGACGTCGGAAGTGGTCTCCCAGAGGCTGAAGTAACGGTCGGACGCGGGGCCCTCCTCGTCGCAGAGGCACATGCAGTAGGAGCAGTGCCAGAACAACCAACGCCACCACGAATCCACCTGGAGACACTCTCATGCGTGTTACAGTTTTGTATGTCAATCGAAAGCATCTGTGATTAAAATTACGGAACCTTTCATAATTTAAAACCACTATGTTATTTTAAACAATAAGACACTTTAAAAGTTGTCTAGTTATTATAGAAGGGCCTTTTTACGACAAAAGACTGTCTTTTGCCCTAGTTATACAAAAAATAAAAAAATTCAATTTTGCCTTGAATTTTGATATAAGCTAATTTAAATGGGTTTATCTTAATTTTAAGGTGATTGTGAATAGGTAAAGCATATATTTTATAAGTACTTTCTCAAGGTTTTGTTTTGTTAATCTACTGACCTTTGACAACCTGCTATTGCACATAACTCAGCTATATTCCCTAAGAAGTCAGACTGCAACATGCATTAAAAATAATTCCTTCTCTCGGACAATAGCAATATTTAGACTTCAGTTCCTACATTATGTTGATACATCATTTGATCTAATGTATAAAATTATTCTTGCTTGAATGTCGGGATGCGTGCCACACATTTTAACAGGCAATTGTGCGTTGGGCAAACATTGGAGCCAACATCCTGCGTGGCGTAGTCGCGGGCTGAATAGCAATAAATTGTTTTCACCTTGGTCGTGCCTCGGTTGCAGCTGCTGACGTGCCCGAGAATCCGGCCATTCTCGTACTCGATCCATTCGTACCGCCGCTTGCTACTCGAACTCTGAAACAAATCATTAAAAGTTGTTTTACATATTACACTAATAAACTTACTAAAAGTGAAAAAAATAAAGTAGACCTTATAACAATGCTAATTTTACTTACCGCGGGACAAACCCACATGTCGGAGTCTATGTATTGGCAGTCAATGATCCTGCCAGTGCAGGCAGGCTGATTGGAGCAGAATTGTTCTTTGAAACATCCGTGATTCTGCGTAAGCGTGTAGTAACCGCAGTTTTCGCGGCAGGTCTGATCGCTATTCATGTCTACTTCGTTCTCGATGTAGCCCTGCAATAGACGGGTCACTTGCGCGTATGTCTCGCCTGGAAATTAAAGAAATCGTATTTTGAAGCCTATGAAAATTAAGGTCATATTACTCATTCAGTTAGATTTTATTTTATTTCTGTACCTTCTTTGTGAATAGGAGGGTCGCATCGGTATATATCTCTTCGTGCCATGGCCAGGGCGTCTCTAGCGGCCGCGGCGGTCTTAGCTGATCGGTCTGCATACCTTTGTCTCGTCAAACTCGCTTCTTGTGTAAAGTTTCCTGAAACGTAACGCGTAAAAATAATTGTACCTGGTGTTGTAGATTGCGATTGCCTTTACGGACTTACGAGATTACTTCCAAATAGGCCTCTTCCGTTCACTATAAGGAAAATTTTATATGCAGTATTTTCCGGCCTCGACCAGTCAATGAGTGCCGTCCAATTGAAGAGATGAAGTGCTAATATGGAAGTTTTTGTCAAACAACTAAAACTGACTTGGGACTTACATATTCTTCTGTGCCCGAAATCAAAATTTACTACTAGTAAGTGATTATTATTATGCTCTTTGATATAGTAGAACTGGCGTTGTAAATCGATCAATATCTTCTCACAGCAGTTCAGGGTTAGTTCAATAATTGTTATCTTTGTTTATTATTTGCTTTGAGCAGTATTTATCGCTACTTGGTTCAGTTTGTTGTATTGGTCATGCAGGGCCATAGTTAGATAAACTATTATACACGTTCTGATTCGAATACCTCTGTTATAACAATAATGTTATGTTGAAATTGAGTCGATGTCAAGGACGGCGATATTTATTTTTATCTATAGGAATAGATACGCAGATGGTGAATTTTGCAGTTTTAAAACGGTCTTTAAACATTTTTTGCATTATATTTCATTACGCGAATATGAAACACTATTAGCTCATCACTATTTCTGTTAATGAAAATAGATTAACGAGTCACCTTGTTTCAAAGCATACAACCGAAGCCATAAAATATTTTTATACGTTTTGCGCTAACCGTAATATGTAGTCTTAAAGTATAATTTTGTTGTAAACCGTTATACGATAACCTAAATGTCTTATATCGCATTATTTAAATGTTTTTTATAAATTAATTTTATTCAAAACAAAAAATCTATAACTTCAAATAATATAAATAATAACTTTAATAAAGTCATCAACAAGTTGAGATCGCCGCGGAATTTCACATTGAATTCACTTAAACGAATAGCAAACGTTACCTATAATATATAAAAAATATAATAACTTTATTTTCGTTTCCGAATTAGCGTACGTAGGTCATTAGTTTCTGAGAAAAACATTGCAAGCGAAATGTATCACAATACATCACAGTGTGAACATACGAGCGCATTGAGTACACGGTATTTGTAATACGCAGACATAATTGATTCGCGGTAAGTGAATAATTTGTCGCCTGGTTTCGACCTGCAAACGCCACTTCCTCTCACTCGTGATCTTGTAGGATAAAGGGATTGAGACCAGGGCATTGGCAGCTGCGTCTTAATATGATACTGCTGGACTGATGCGGTCATCGATACAGGGAGCTACACTAACCAATGGGTTAAGGTCAAACTCTAATCTAGTGTCGACACACGTCTACTATATGTGAACTATTGAGGGCGATAGACGGATTGACGATTTGCATTTAAGCAACAGTTGTTGAATGCAAATTAAAGACATGCACAATCAAATAGGAAGAGTTATAGCTCAAATCGATCTGATATACCTTTCCCATATATTCTAAGCAGCATCCAGGAAAATTGCATCATAGCGTAGCCCTTGATCTCGGTGAGTGATATTGTGTTGTACATGTCATATATGAGCTGGTGGGGAGACAGCTGGAGCTCACACAGATCCGGATGCTCCTCCTGGAATTTAATGAAATCTATATCAGTCATTCTAGTGAAGTGAGTGCTGTAGATTTTGATAATTAACTTACAACTGTTTTTATACAGTTATGTTATTCGTACAATTAAAAAGATAATTACAAAAAAATATGACAAAAACTAAGAAACCAGACTTCTTCAATGAATATTAAATTTTATAAGGTGCTGCAGGCGGTGACAAATGTAGTTTTAACAACAGTAACAGTAGTTGTATTAATAATAACAGTAAAAAAGTGTATTGCTCTATTATTGGTATCCCAGATGTGGCGCACGTGTGCCACTGTCGACACATTTTTTTGCGAAGCTATTTTGGATAAACAAAAATCTGTCCTCTTCTACGTTCTAATTGAGAGCATGATTCATTCGTAAATATATAATATTGTCTGAATTTTAGTATTCGTACAACTATCCTTCCCGTAATGTTGAACTATCCTACGCTTAATAAAAAATAAATAATAGGTGTGTCAGTAGATAAATAAGTGCGACAGTGGTACCACAGCAGTGTTGAACAACGAAGATATTCTTTAGTAAAATAAATATTGAATTAATATCAGTCAACAAAAGATAGTGAAAAAATGTGTTATCAAATCGCAGAATTCCTGCATTTCCTCAGTAATATAAGTATTCTGATTCATATGTAACATTCTAGTGTTTGAGGAATGTGTTATAATGTAAGATATCATACAAGTGTGTGTTTTATAAATAAGGCAATGCAATGTTTACCGTTATGTTTGCTATGCGTTGCAGGATGGGCGTCATTATTTACATTTATAGTAAATAAACACTTGTGTTTCAAAATATATCTACAACGTAACACATAACATATGCATACACATATGCCTTCTTAAATCTCTTAAGTCAAGTCAAGTCGATTAATAAGTTCCGGTGTATTAAAATATAGTTTTTATAATTATAGGTTTTATATGTATTAGGTGATTGTTGGACCAATAACCTTGGTGTAATTGTTTTAATAACAATTGCGATGTGTTACACTTCTTTTGGCAAAATTAAACGGAAACTGTCTCTTTTCATATCTTTATACTTTAAAAGACGTCATTTATTTGTATATTTTTTTCTTCGGTTTCTTTATTTTTTATTACAGTTTAAATTCATACGTCTTAGGTCAAGAATCCATTTTATACATATACATACATACAACCTAATTTATCCTAGTCCTTTGTGAGTAATAAAAAGTATAACCGTCTAGAGTATATGTTGTTTCACAAAATTTTAATAAGTCTTGAGCACCTATGTAAATAGAACTCTTCGCATTTTTTCTAACTATATGAGCATAATAGCGGTACTCGTATATATTTCTTTACTTAATATGCGCGACATGATAACAATAGCCATTGTGCTGTTTTGATTGGAATATATAATATATACATAGTGCACAGAATTCAATTGAAATATTTAAAATATCATGTCAGCTGTGCTGTCTATACTTTAATATTATAGTTCATCGTATTAGTTTGGTAATCGAATTACTATATTTAACCTAACCTCTTACTGTTGCAAAATTTTGGTTCCTATTTTATGTTTAATGAGAATTAGATATTCGCGTTTTAACTCTCGATTAGAGTAAAGAAACCATTAAAATATTGTTTAGTCGACATTACGAGTAGCAAGTCTCCCACTTACAGACAATAAATAAAAACATTCGTGGAAAATGTTGAATTGCTAAATTCCAGTAAATGTCTATTATCAAAATTCGCTTTCGTAATGTTTGAAGTACATACTTACGTTTCACATTTTGCGAAACCATTAATTACTGCGATAGTTCAGAAAGCGTTTGTTTGATATAAACACCGGGTCACTGACACGACGAGTTACCAAACACGGCTTTCTGACCGGCACCATTTCCGATTTTATTGTCTTCAAAACCGCGCCTGTTTAAACTGGGGCCTTAACAGACAAAAGGTCCCAATAATACCACGAGTTGATTACCTGCAACGCTGAACGGAACATATCCCCGTGCTCCATCAAGTCATGGATTTTCTTAACAGCTTGAGACACCGAAGCCTTCGGGTCCATCAGGACGTTCTCCGCCAAGTCCAGCCATTCTCTCACCGGAGCCGGGACCGCACCTGGCGACGCTTGCCTTCTCACGAACGCGATAAAATTCTTATATAGAGAATCTATCGTCTGCACCTTCTCCGTCGCTTT
>DWRA01001853.1:0-15582 GCA_018250295.1 Spathilepia clonius
GATGCCATAATTAAGTCGTAATTATTTGTAGTAATGTTTCGTTTAAATTCATTTTTTATTATGTTATAGATGTGCGAGAAAAGATAAATAAGTTGGAAGAACAAATTTTCAAGGAAATAGAGGAAAGAGAAAAATCTGACAGCATGCTTGAGGAGTTAGCAAACACCAACGTTACGAAAAGGTATTCTGTTTATAGTATTTTAAGTAATAATTATATAATACACCTATTTTAGTTTCGATTGTAAAGCACCTTAAACTGGTTTCTATGTTCAAAATGGAATATGTTCTGTTTAATGTTAAATGGCCACTGCCTCCCATGGACGTTATGTACATGATTGAACTTATTTTTAGGAGAACATTAAAACAAAAAAAGTCCACAACTCCCGTGAGTCCGACGAAAAAACGAAAATTGTCTAGTGAAGACCAAAAGATAACAGGGGCGTTGGAAAAAAGAAAAACTTTACCAGAAAATAACACGACGATAGTAACCAGGCAGCAATCGAGGACGCCAAAGAAAATATTAAACGGTATTAAAATCTATTTGCAATGTTTTGTACGTTTTTGTTCGCCGATATTACTGTCCCCTTGCACGGATTGTGATCGCGGTGTAATTGGCTGGCGAAAAGTAGTTAGTGCTATGTTGCATGATTAAAAACACTGGCTTAGCATGGGACCGTTGTGGTTTGTCGTGGCAAATTTATCGGCAAAAAAGCCCGTTTATAGAAGGAATGCCTGACTCAATCAATTAATTATAGAAGAATTATAGAAATATAGAAGTTTTACGTTAAAAAAATACTTTTTGTCTCGTGGCGCTCATATTTCTTACGTTTTACAGAGAAAGAAGACAACGTAAAGGTAACAAATAACACAAGAAAGACAACTAGAAGATCCACAAAAAATGTTGTGCAAGAGGAAGACTCGCAAGTCAAGTACAAGTTTCCATCTCCACCCGCCACAAGAAAATCGAACAAGTCTATCACTAAAGTGAACACAAATACAAGATCTAAACGGAGATAGTAAGTCAGAACTGTTGTATTTTAAAATCGCGAAAACTAGACACAAATGTAATGAAATGACATTAAATATAATTTATGGGAATCATGTTGACGTGACGAGTTTTAAAGTTAAGTTATCATTACAGTTTAAGCAATGTTGAAGTCGTCTCCAGTCTGTCAATATTATGCGATAATGTACTGAATTCACGAAATTATCTGACAAAATATAGAGTTTCTTATAGACGTAATTGTTAGATTTCTATTATATAATTATGTGATAGTCAATAGAACATTTTTATTTTTATTTATATTTATAAATTACGATAAATGAAATATCTATGTAGTATACATTATGTTCGATTTTAAAGTGTAATTTATATATAAATTACTTCTACGAAATGAAATTATTGTTATATAAGCAATTATAGTCACTTTTCCATTGTTTTTACTATTATTCGTTTGCATAATTAAAGCACAGATCCGAATAATTTCATAATAATTTCTTGGTAGGTCATTAGTTATAACTAAATGTTAAATTTTGAGTTGTTCTAAGTAAATTTAAACGTGTGTGCATATTCAGCTGCACATCCTATAACCAACTGATTGATTACAGACGTCCATAGGTGGTCATGGTCACTTTTTCATGCTCGTTCACTACTATACAATAAAAAAATATTTCCTTTCTTTATTTGATGAAGTAGCAAACGAGCATGCCGTCCACCTGATGCTAAGTGGCATCTGCCGCCCATGGACATCCGTAATCTACCCCAGATAAGACTAGAAACTTACTTGAGGTCGACCACAGATGCGTTGCTATCCCTAAGTTGGAATGCCTCGATAAGTAAGTCTCCCTTACCACACCCTTCAAACCAGAAGACAGCAGCGCTTAACACTACTGTTATTAGGCAGAAATAGGTGTGGCGGTGGTGCCGCCGGAGTCGCACCACAAAGGGGTCTACCACCTTGACCACTTGGATATGTTTTTTAACCGAATTCCTTCTTGGTTTATTAGCACCATAACTTATTACTGTTTGTTAATCTCTTAGTCTGTTTCGTGACGTCACCTAATATCGCATTGTATTGAAGTATTGACAGTCTAGAGGCCAATATTGGACAATGTTGGACTCAAATGTACTATACATGTCCATTATTGTCAATTAGCAATAGTCAGTGTAATTTTAAGTTTTTTTTATTTAGTTTTTATCAAATTTTATATGGTGCATGCTGGAAGTAATCCCGATTATATTAGCTTATGAGTTTTATTATAATTGTTACTAGTGTTATTAGACAAAATGATTCGGATCTCAGACATTAAATTAATAAGTTTAGACAATGATTTGTTTAATAATAGGATGTGAAAATTTTATGTGAAGCTTGTTGTTTTAACTGAATGAAAGTCATGTTAAAATATAAAATAAAAATGAAAGTACCAATGGAATAACATATTAAAATATTGGGCATATTGAAACTAGTATTAAAATAAAACGATGATTCTACAATACAGTGCTAGTTCCAATATGTTATAATTTTATATCGATTAAAGCAACTCAGTTATACATTTTAAAATTCCACTTTTATTGAATCAATGATATCTGTACAAATTAATGAAGTAAGATATACAAGGAATAAATCATAATATTTTTTTTATATACCGATTGTTTACTATTCTATAAGCAGTAGTTAAAGGCGCGTAGGAAACTACGTTAAGATACAAATAAGCGAATGATGTAAGATTTCAGTGAAGAGTGAATGGGAGCAGGTGTTTGCGTCTAATAAATAGTTAAGAAATACTATGTGTCTTATTTATTTATGTTTTTAACATATTTATAAACAATACCACGATTTTATTTATTCAGATGATGATGATAAAAACAAATTAAAAAGATTGTTTTCTCTTTACCTATTACGCTACCCACTACCCACCCACTTTTGAGCATCTATTTCTTAAGTAATTATTAAAATTAATTAACATATAAAAACTGAGTCAGTGACACTAAAATAATGTATTTGGTGAGTGTATGTATGTATTATTAATTTAGCTTTGATTGAATTTTAACGAGCCTGCTTCCATTACTTATTGTACATGCATGTTTCTTAATGTTAACTTCGTCTAATGTAATATAATGCACTTTAGCTTCTGCTGCTTTTCTACTTGATTTTAAATGTGATTTGCCCTTGTAAAAAATATTTTTATTTTTCCTACCAGCACTGAGAAGGAAGCACGAATATTCTCATCGCCAGACGACTTATCTCGCAACTCGATAGATAGCACCCAAGGGTACCAAGATTCTGATGCCAGTGTGTTAAACATTTGTTTGAGGAAAAAGCGTAAATCCAGTTTAACCAATATAAATAGAGCGAAGAGCAAAACTCAACGTGCCTTTAAAAGGAAACTTCGATCATATGTGTCGGAAGATTTTTCTAGTGATTCCAGCCATTCTTTTGTTACCGCACCATTAAAATCTTTAAGTCGCCAAAATTCCAGTTTAAACACTGAAATATATAGATCAGAATCTTATCAAATGCTATTCCCTCATAAAAAGCATTCCATTCAACATCTGGAAATGATAGCAGAGACAAGTCCAACTTTAAATAGCATTGATCGTTTAAATAACAATGATTATGGTGTATCAAACTTGGTTGAGAACAGGTCAATTCATACAAATAATATTAATAATCTTAGTTCTGCTTTTGATAATGATGGAGAAAATTCCAGCAATGTAACATTACCGCCTTCACCTGTGCTTTCAATTGTAGAAAATATATCAATAAGTAGGAATGCACTGAGCACCTCCAACGACGTACCAGGAGACACCACCGCTGAAGAAGTAAAACAAACTATGTTAAATGATTTCATGTTCGCAGATGTAGATATGTCTGTGCCTTTAATGGAACAGGAGTGTGGTCTCGAGAAAAGCTGCGACAACCAAACAGAATGTCATTATAACATGAATGTCTCCAAGTCTACACATCAAGTATCAGAATCTTTTTTAAATAAAATATGTGCGGTAAATATCAAAGAACCTACACTATCAGAATCGATCAATCAAAAACTGAGAAATTTACTATTGGAAAGCGCTAAGAAAATAGCTAACCGTATTAACGGAAACAGTAATACGGAAAGTGAAATGGAGATATGCGAGCCTGCAAAACAACTGAAAACAAACACAAAAAAACGCTGTTCGACTCCGCGTAAACGGCAAAAGAAACAAAATATGCATATAGATCCATTTGTAGAGCAAGAACATACAGAGTCGTTAGGAAGCCGGATATCTAACCCACCACCCCTTTTAGTTGTTACAAATGCAACAGAAGATAATAATATTGCCTCTGTCGATAACGTCGAGACAAGAAACCCGGATAAAACTAAAACAAGAAAGAAAAAGGATGTTATCAAAGTTAAAATAGTAAAACCGAAGTCGAAAAAGAAAGTACAGGGTTCGGATGATACAATGCAAAAAATAGGCAAGACACAGGAGGACAGCGGAATTAATGACACGGAATCTGGTGTGTTTCTTCATGGATGCGAAGATAGTGTTGATCTCATACACAATCATTCGGATACTTGCCTCCACGCACACGAATGTGTTGGTGACAGTGTGGAGATAATCGAAAATAATGCATTGTCTTTAATATCACTTAATTCAAATTCGGTTCCATTGAATGACCCGAAATGTTCTAAGTCAATGATTAATATGAATGAAGATGTAGTATTAAATATATTTTGTGAAAATGCACAAGACTGTGACAATTCGAGTGCAGGTGATATACACATTTTGTTTTATCTTTTTAATTTTAACAACAAGGAAATATGGTTTTTATAAATATTTACAAACGATTAGACGAAATACAAAGCTTACCTTACCACATTAAAGTGGAACTGCAAATATAATGTAATAACGGAATTAAAGTCAATTAAGCATTTCTAACAAACCAGATTATTGCTTGTTAAAGTCATGTAATAATAAACTATCCCGAAAAAATAAGGTTGGAGCGACGTCAAGCCGATTACTGATGCGTTGCTAAGCTATGAAAACTTGTGCCTGCCACATTCTACAAACCAAAACCCCGGTCTAGTCTGTCTTTTCAGAGTACCCGAAGTTAAAAAATGTTCGTATGACCTTGTGATGTGTGTGTGTGTGCGTGTGACCTTGTGCTGTCAAACTCAACTAATCTAATTTTGTTACAGTAACAGAATCTCAGAGGATGAGTGGTACAAATTTGAATATTTCTAACTCTAATATTTCTCCGATGAACAGTCTTCTAACAGACGATTTATCTGATGAATCTTCTGTCCAAACCCAGAAAAGAGCTTCAAAGTGGTATCTTTTGTCTGAGGACGAATCAAATACCAATTATATTGATATAGCATTACAAATACCAAGTAGCAGCGAAGGGTGTGGCGCTAATTTGCATCAAATATTTCCTGTAACTTGCGCCGTACCTGATCTATCCACGATTACAGAGGAAAATACAGGAAAATTTATTGTTGATAGTAATACAAAAAGTGATATCGATTCTCAAAGTGTTCCTGATTAATATTTAATAATTGTTTGTTAAATTTCATGCTATATATAAATTTCATTTTGTTAAATTTGTAATTATTATTAAATGTTGATTATTAAAATAAATATATATATCGTAATATATTGTGTTAATCAACCTCTTATTGTACGGAGTAGGCTTTTAGTAAACAATTAAATTGAACTAAAAAAGAAAAATAAAAGCTAATCTAATCAAAAAAATTAAAGCGTAACGTAGAATTTATTGTAGTAGCCATGCTTATAATTTGCGAGTTTTCTTTTTTATAATAGTACGGTGTTCATTTCTCATATTAGATAGTCACTTTTTATACTATTTTATTGTTTATTTTACTTGGTCAAGTAACATTCTATTACGTTTCTTAATTCTAATATTGGTATGATTTTTTAACCACATTGTAATATTACGGTATTATAATAATTATTATCTATGTACTATTTACGATTGACTTGTTATTAGGTAAAAATATCTATACTGCATTATAAAAAGCTACGACTCTTTATTTCAAGAACACACATTCTTTGTGTTTTGTGACTTATTTCCATATTAAGCATGTAGGCAAAAATTTTGTGCACTTAACATTTGGTGATGAAAAAATAATATTAAAACATTTTGAGTTATCTTTAATTATTGTATAGTATCCATAACTTATCTGGATTTCAATCCAATATGTAACTTCATCGACATTAGACTGTCAAGTGTCACTGTCATTATGTAGACAAGATCAAGAATTTTAAGAATTCAATTGGATATTATTTTGTTTAGTTTATTTAGTGTCATATCAATGATCAGGATCGTGGCTGGTGACTATAAAATCGTGAATAAATTGCATTCTTAATATAATTAATACAAGAAAAGGATATGAGAAGTGAATTTATATGAAAAGCCCGTAGATGTATGCGTAACAATGCCTAGGTTTCGACCACTAAGAATAAGTATCAGAGACTGTTTCGTTTTAATTCTTCTAGTTATATTTAACACAATTCATATAACTGATATGGGTAAGTTGTTTATTTAGTATGAAAAATATGATCAAATTACGTTCACATTTCAATAGTTTCCACAGTTTAACTTCACATTACTTACAAGTAACCCATATTTTTTAGCTCATAATGAAATTCATAGCAAAGAAAGGAAAAGCAAGGAAAGCTCGAACGATAAAGGAGTAAACTTCAGTGGCAATGATGAGTACCTGAAGAGTTGTCCCACTATTGATAGAGAAAATGCATCAGATTGCTCCACACTGCACTATCCATGCATAACTTGTAATAGAAGTATAGACTGCGATTATGGCGCATCTTCTATATACACATGTGATGTTAAATCCAAAGTAATATGTAGTGTAAGTATGAAATAAAACATTCACATAAAATTATTAAGCAGCTTCTTTAATACTTCGTAGCTTCCACTATGAAAATAGAATATTGTGTTTATCTATTTGTAAAGTATCTTCAGACCTTTTTTTAATGTTAAATGAATAGATATTTCACAGGATCTATCATCTCTTAACTATCTATATCCCTATTTAATACTAGTATATGCTTGAAATTCCACCCATGCATGAGTAAATTATGTCCCATATACATAAAATTAAGGAATATTAATATTAGGTTTTCCACTTATGCCCATTAATAATAATGAATCTTTACAACCTTCTAAAATCTTGATCAAATGTTTCATCAAAATTTGCCTAATTAAAATTATCAATTTTTAGCAGTAATGTGTAAAAACATGGAATATAAACATGAGTTCCTTCGTTCAAGACTGGCCAAATTAACTTCGTTCAATTTATATGTACTTATTGACATTCTTGTTTCGTTTAGGGACCTAAAACATTCAACAGGACAGCCATGTGCAGGTTTTGCTATCAAACTGAGAAATGGGAGCATCGTTGTGAACAAAAGGCGAATTGTAATTCATTGGCTTCACCTACAAAGTTTTATTTGTAAGTTTGCACTATTCATTTTGAGTACCTATATACTAATTTTTATGACACAATATTTAGTTGTATCTTTTTTAGAAATTTCTTTTTCCTCCTGACACTATTAAAAAGTTCAATAATCATAGAAATTACTCACGAGAGAATTGCTAATGGAAGATTTTATCAACTGTACTGAACTGTACACCAACATTTAATAAAACTTTTATTCTTAATTGTTTTTATGTAATTGAAAATAAAAAAAGTGCATTCTTTAACAACATCTTATTGTTTATTTCAGAACCAATTGTACAGTGTCTGATGATATCCTTTGCTTAGGCAAGAGGAAGTTTTTGAAGAAAATACAATGTTCTTGGACAGCTGGAACTAGGTGGGGAACTGCTCTTATCCTTGCTTTAACGTTAGGTGGTTTTGGTGCAGACAGGTTTTATCTAGGCCACTGGCAGGAAGGCATTGGGAAATTGTTCAGTTTCGGTGGACTCGGTGTTTGGACACTTGTGGATGCTTTGCTAATAGGCATACATCACTTGGGTCCTGCTGATGGATCTTTGTATGTTTAAGGATATTAGTCAATATGTAAGCAATAAAATTAATTTAAGTGTTGCAAAGTGTTTTATTACAAGCTTTCATTTTTATCATGAAATTTATCAAAAATCTTATGTACAGTATTTATACACAAGATCAACGAGCTCAACTTTCTTTAAACCAGTTAAAGCTGGTATTTCTTTTATATTTTTGTGTCTCAATATATCTTTCAACTGTGCCACAGTATAAGCATTTACTTTTTGAGAGCTGATTCTGTTTTGGAGTAGGTCTTCATCAATCTCAATATTCTCCACTTTAGTTCTTTTGTTACCTCCAGACTCATTTGTAGAGGCAGATCGTTTTATTGCAAGGGCTCCGAATGGTCCAAATATTTCTTCAAACAAATCTTCCCTAATGTCTTTATATATATTTGGATCAGGATGAGTTGTGTCGATAAACGGATCAAGATCTTCATCCTCTAGAGCTATGGATTCAAGAGCCCTATATAGTGACTGTTGTTTTGGACTCTCAAACATATCAGGTTTATAATCAAATCTCATTGTTTTTAATATATCCCTCATAACTGTTTTGTTTGCTTCATTTACAACAACAGGGTCATCATCTTCCTCAACATTTGGTACATCTCTCACATTTTCTATAAAGGGTATAATAATTACATCAAACCCAATTTCAACATCAAGACCCAATGGTTTAGAGGTAGGTGAAAGTGCAACAATTATAGGTTTTGAATTGACCCTAGTACGTAATACACAAATAGCAACCACTGACATATCTTTGCAAGCTTTATGTAAAGCTTTAAATGCAATTGTGGAACCTTCTATAGAGTCTTCCTTTGGAAACAAAAAGTAGCTCATTTTGAAATACCATTTCTCCTTGCACATTAAGCCAGCTGGCTTGAACCCCAGAAGTTTTAACATGGGTGGGCCAAATGGGTTCTTGATTATTTTCATTTCCTGGTCTGTAAATTGAACTCTTTCACCCCCATACTCTTGGTAATGCAGTACTTCTGATCTTAATAAAGGAACTTCCTTGGGTACATTTTGCTCATCATCATCTTCATCATTGGCAACACTAACTTTCATTGTTTTTGTTACACTTGTTACAATTGCATTAGTATCTCGATCCAAATTTGAGTTTTTCTGTTGCGTGTAACCACTTCTCTTTAGTAAACTGTAAATTCCAACACCAATAGATAGCCCATTGCCAATTTCGAAATCCAATTTTGCAACAGCCAAATGTCGATGTGACTGCATATGCATCAAATTTTCTATTTCTTTGCTATCCCACATGGGGAGTGGTAATTTATAGTCTTGTCCTTTATTGGCTTCAAGTAAAAGGTTTTTATAAAAAGGATCAATTTGATAATTCTCATCAGATAGGTTTATTATTTTTATATCAATGTTAGCATCAACTAAGTCCATAACTTTCTTTAAAGTAGGCTTTTGGTCTGCTGTGATAGGAGGAGTCCGAAGTTCTGTTAATAATATGATTGTGCGGCTTGAGAGCTGTTTTTTGAAATTCGAAAACATTTTGTTACACTGCCACAACACATCTGATAACTTCTGCTCCTTCGTCTCCGAGTATGAAGATATATCAAATTTCTTGAGTTTTTTATAATCTTCCAAAGTAGGTGTGGTTAAAGGAAATATTTCGATTACACTTTTAGAATCGAATGTTGAAGTAGCGGTTTCTTCAGTGCCATATACACAAACACTTATATTTTGCGAACCAGATAATCGTAAATATTGTCTTATCAACCGACATGTCGCAACATGCGCAACAGGAAAAGTATTGTATTTATTGTTTCCAAAGGAATTAATAAGAATAATAGATCCAGGCACACCTTTCCATAATTTGACGTCTTCGATTTCTTCATCAGAATCCATAATGTAATAAGAATATTATTTCTTTGCACACGAAAATAATCTACAAATTACTTTGCCGCCTTTGATGACTATTTTGACAATCGTCAATTGCAAACTTTTGATTATTGACAATGACATTGACAAGGCTGGCTAATTAATATTTAAAGGATTTGACTACATGTCAGTGTTGCTGCATAATCGTTACTTACTCATTGAACTAAATGTATTTTTTCACACAAAAATTTAAGTAACAACGGGAAGATGCCATATTAGAATAACCAATAGTGTGTAGTAATTGTATGACAAAAATAGATTATTTTCCATATTTTCTTTAAAATAGCGAATCTTTTAATTATAATCATCCAACCAGACGAAAGTGATATTACGAAGGTCAGGTTGCATTCTATTTATGCAATTTATTCAATTCGGGTTTCATTTAAGCTTAAATTATGTTAGCAATTCTCGAAATTGTCGACATAAAACGTGCCTAGCTTTATATTACTTCTACTTAACCATAGATGGCGTTTGTATCTTGACTAAGAGATTTGATGTTATTATCAAACATACATACATACATACATACATCAAAGATGAACTTATACATAGTATATAGGTTCTTTTCGTATCATAACACATATAGATATATAGCTACCTCATTACAAATTGTTATAAAAATTTTGGTCTCTCGTCGAATGCTGTACTGGGTAATACATTGATAATAACTTTAGCTTTTCGTACAGCAGTGGCAATAAACAGTAAATGTAGTACGACCTGTAGAGCAGACTGGATAATCCATCATATCCAAGCTCAGTATTTGAAGGAGCTCTGATCGCGTTAATGGGTTCATGGACACATGTGAAATAATCATTTTATTTTATTATTTATTATGCATTCTATACAATCTTAATCTCCCTCGATATGAATAATAATGTACTTTAATAAAACCAGATATTGTTTCAACTCGTCAATATATTAAAAATATAAAATTATATAAATACATTTTAATACAAGTTTTTATGAGTGCAGTTACTGCATTCATGGGCTTTTAATATGCAGTCTCAAGAAAACTTCAGCGGGTGCCGAGATTGGCGTAGGGTGTAATTAGTGCTAGGGGGTACCGGGCGGCAGGCGCGCTCGGGCCGGCGCGGCGGAGGCGGCGAGCGTGCGCACTAGACGCGGCGCTGCAGACCTGCGCAACCCGTCATTCGTTCGCGGGCCCACGCCGCGTTGCCACCTCGACGGTCTCTCGCAGCCGCGCGTCTCAGGGACCTTCCCCGGTGCACGCCGAGGTCCCGGCCGGTCGACGGACGGCTGACGTGCCCGTACAGCGCCCGTGCGCTTCCAGATCTAACCGGAGCACGCGTGCGCGAGCGAGCGCGTGCGCGGCGCCAACTGCGCGCGACGACGACCCGGGAGCATGCAAGGAGCACGGCGCTGCCGCGCGTAGCGAGCCAGGCCGTGCGCGCTATCGCCATGGGCTGCGCTTCGTCCGCCGAGGAGCGCGCCGCCCTCGCACGCAGCAAGCAGATCGAGAAAAACCTTAAGGAAGATGGCATCCAGGCAGCCAAGGACATCAAGCTCCTGCTCCTCGGTAATGGAATGTTTCTCTCTTTCTTTTATAGGTGACTTGCGCGCGCACGTCATCCGGAGCTGTATCGACTTCGGGCCCGCTGACGGCGAGCCGGCACGTTTACGACACATCGACGTTGTCAGATTCCGCTTGTTGCTTTATGATTTTTCTTTACAGAGTACAAGGCTTTCAAATATTTGAATTGTAAAGAAAGACAACTCTTACAATAATAATTAACAGAAACTAATTCGTAAGCTTTTAACTTATTCCACTAATTATAACAATTTCAAAATACTTTGAAACATATTGTACATTATTTTATCCTAATGATCCTTCGCAAAAAGAAGCTATGATAATTAGTAAGCTTAGAAGTTAAGGTTCAAATCGAAGGCACGCGCCTTTAACATTTTAACGATATGTGCGAATTATGACTTGTTAAACTTTTATTCAATCTACACCATGTTGATTCCTCACGTAAATTAAGAGATCTTCGTAAATATCGGGCGAAATATATATTATTTAATTCAATAATAGACTGATAAATACAAAACAATACGTATAATACGCGATCACTGTCGCCCATGGACACATGTAACCAATTCCGTACACAGAATTCGACGATAGCTGCATGTAAGTCAGTCGACATCTACATGCTTCCACCAAAATATAAAAACTGTTTCATAGTAGAAAAACCAATATAGGATCTACCAACTTCCATGTTCGATATAAGCACTTTTTGTTATTATTATTGATAAGTTGAATCGACAGCTAATCTTTTATTGTAAATCGTTTTCTATACGTAAACATCCTTATACCCGTTTGTAAAATAATATGATAGTAACGGGTACGCCGTCTCTCTGAAGTCTTCATTATTGTACAGAGATATTTATAACTCGCTTCAGGATTACACGAAGTAATATTTTTTGAAATTGCACGTACGTAGGTCTGAAAGGTGCTGGAACCAGTATGGGTCGACCGGGGAGATGCCACCGCCACACCCATTTCTAGTTTAAAGCTGTTATGCGTTTCAGTAGTGTAGATGCCGACTGGCTTACATATGAGCGACCATCTTAGTACTCAGGAATGGCAACGCATTTGTGATCAGCTTCAGGTAGATCCTGATCTATGTGGAGTTGGATACAGATATCCATGAGCGACAGTTACCACTTAGCGTCAGGTGGAACACAACCGCGCATGCTACTCCAATTTTATAAAAAAAAACCTACTTACCAAGTTACCACAACCCTCAAAGTAGAACAAATACTATGTCATATGATTAAAAGACTATTTTATTGATTCTATTATTATTGAACAACAAAGAGTTCTTCGAACTTTATTATTAATGAATAGAAAATTATCTTAATATCTTTATACGCGATGACCACTCAGCGGACGGCCAAAAGGGAAGCCTATTTCTAGCAGAGAACTTTTGAGAACTTTCAGGATAAATGGATATATCATCAAGAATTTTAAAAAATCATGAGAGAGCACTTTGTGTTGTTAGGTACAAAATTACAGAAGTTATTTCAAACATGACTTAATTGTGACAAAGGAAAAATCATGCTCTGCTAGTTTGCAGAAGCAACTGATCGTCGACATACGTAAAAATAACATCTATATAAAATATTTAACACCCTTCAATTTTTACTTATGATAATTGTGTATAAAATTAGCTAATACTGACGACACTAACTCGTTATATTTGATATTATAGTTTTTAAATGAACTTTACACAAAGCAATAAAGATGTGTTTTATATTTTTATTTTGACCTATCTTCAACTTTGGACAGATTTTATTGTATACTGCCGAGTGGTATTATACAGCGATGTGATTGATAAAATGGTGATGAATCCACGTATCCACATAACTTTCATAATATTTTCATTAAATGCTGTGGTAATTGTCATTAATAATTACCTTTGTACATACTACACAATGTATCTGTGATCGGCTTCAGGTGTAACCTCTGTTCTATGTGAAGTTGTTTTTGAATGTGCTTGGGCGGCAGTGATCAATTGCCATCAGGTAGACTGCATGCCCGACTGCTCCGTTAATATTGTAAAAAGATCATGCGATCAGTATACAAAGTGAACGATTTTTATCTGCATGGCGCAATCTTTTGTACTATAAAATACAGGCTTTTATACTCAATTCGTAAAATAGAGGTACTCAGAAATGAATATCGTATGATCTGGACTTGTGCCAATGTGAAGCTTGTTTGGAATCATATGTTGCATTGTTAAAAGAACACTGGATTAAATGTATTCTGACCGAAATTAACTATAAGACTTCGTATTGTCACCAAAGTGTAATTTTCATTTTAAATATTTATTACAGAATATTATAAATAAAATGTAATAGTAAATTGTAAATCGAGTAAAAGATTCTACGCAAGCGTACACGAAGGGCTAACAAAAATTATACACTCAAATTTATTTTGCAAAATAAAGCAGAGAATCAAAATGTTGAGTGCCATCTAGTGTCGAGTAGCTTAACTAATTTGATGCGTCACTGACATTTTGTTCTTTTATTATTTGTTAAAATGTTGTACATTAATATATTTATGTTGTTATTGATTATAAAATTGAAATATGATTATATACTAATTGTAAAATATGTAAGTGTTGTAAACTCATATTTATTATGTGAAGTATAAAGCTGCGTTAGCTGCGTTTTAAGAGTAACGCTTGTAATTTAACAATTATTTAAAATGATCCGTAATATCTTATTATTATAGCGTTCTCATAATTAAATTTTATTTTAGTTTTTGTTTATACCGGTTTTTAAATGTCATGAACAAATTATGATTTGATTTTTAACTTCCTTTTATTATTTTGATCACGCCAAAGAATTATAGTAGATTTCAATATTTCGTTCTCTTTCGTATGTGAATCTACATTACGCATGTGTGAGCGAGTCGGAGCGAAAAGTGCCGAACGCGACCGAACGTCAGTCGAGCGGGGCGCGGTCGCCGTCAGTCGTCACGGAGTGGAGCTGGTGCTCGTCATCCGGCCGCCATTATCTTATGCGAATTCATAAAATCAATTTAAGTTTACGCTGTCGTTACGCGTTTTAGTGTCGTGTGCGGTGGATATTAGTGAAAGTAAGGAAGGTGCGGTTATTTTACAGGCTAAGAGTGCGTAAATACCCAGCAGGGACGGTGCAGAGTGATCCAGTCGGTTAGGTTACTGTGTTGAGTGGTAGCGTAGTGTAGGGTGGGTCCGGTGCGGCCGGGGCGGCAGGACGCGCTCGAAGCGTATGCAGAGGAAGCGGTGAGAGCGCGCCCGGCTCGGGAGTCGGGGCGGACGGCGGCCAGGGCACAGGAGCTGCTGCCGAAATGGGGTGCGCTCAGTCGGCAGAGGAGCGCGCGGCGGCTGCCCGAAGCCGACAGATCGAGAGGAACCTGAAAGAAGATGGCATCCAGGCCTCTAAGGATATAAAATTGTTGCTGTTAGGTAGGTTCCTGAAAGATTTTCGCGAAGCCGCACCCATGACTTCAGTTTATAGAAACGTTTAACAGTATCAATGGCAGTTGTTCGTTTTTTTCAAAATGCTTAGATTCGCGGAGCCAAAATTGTTGTTTAGTATATGTACATGTAAAATTACTACAGAACGTTATTAACAACTTACAGTAATTAGCTTTCTCTTGAACTCATCAATATGCTGGTATGCATAGTTTGTTCCGCGTGCAAATGAAAGTGCCTAATGGTTTATGCTTCGAAAATCAATTGTGGGTTCAATTTGTGTTATGTAGTATATTTTGTAACTAACTTGACTTATAAGTTGTAGTTCAAATGCATATTATCGTATTTACCTATCTGTCTGTGTGGAATGCTTGAATACCATACAATTTACACAAAATTATAATAACATGAAACAAACATTAAACTTATATGTTACAACATTGATAATCCTTGACATGCCTAGTCTGCACCCTTTTTATGTTCCACTGGTGTGCAATGGTCTATCCACTAAGTGTACTTCGTCATGCACAGTATTTAATTATTAGTTCTACCTTACTATATACTACTCAAACTGCGAAGCTGTATAACTAGTCATATTATTTGTGTATCCTCTACAAATTGTATAATAAGTACAAGAGTGGCTTTTGAACGGAATGCAA
>DWRA01001854.1:0-15580 GCA_018250295.1 Spathilepia clonius
GAGCAAATAGCTTCCATCTAGATGATCAAGAGCATCTTTTTGCGATTGTCTACGCAAAACTCTTTCCTCTTTGGTGTCGTGCGCTGCTTGCTCCTCTGCTCTACTGATTCGCAAATCGTAAGCTTGTCGCGCCCATTCGTGGGAACTTGGCCCTGCTCCGACTTGCATCTCTTGCATAAAGGCCAATAATGCCAAAGAACCTTCATTGAAAGTACTTGAAGCTACATGAGCTGCGATTTCAACAATTGCAGCGGTGCCACCGACTGACTTTGGAGAGATTTTCCAAACAAGATGGTTGAGACTCTCATTATTATTTTATTTTGTGTGAAACCAACAAGACATCGCTGCAAAAGTGCGTCCACGCTCAAATCCTCGTAAATTCTTTCAAAAAATCAAATTATCAATACAATACCCTTAATAGCGCCAGGCGAGCGGGCCGCGCGCCATGTATGCGCCCCGCGTCGCTCATGTATCGAAACCCGGCAACGGACGCTCAAATAGTCATAACTTCGTCAATTTTGCTCCGATCGACTTAAAATTTTCACAGAATATTCTTAACGTATAATGCATTTATTTAAAAAAATAAAAAAAAAATGGGAAAAAAATAAATTTAATACCATACCCTGCCCTTAATATAAATGGGACCTTTATGATTAAAAATAATAATCCTTATAAATCTAATTTGTAAACAGTATGTAAAAAATAATAACAAAGAAAATACTTACAACTTCCACTTCGTCTTCTTACATTATCACCTTATACAATTGAAATAGCTATGTCATCTCGACAAACAAGTTTCAACCCAACATTATATAGATGTTTAACCTGTATTAAGACTACTCCAAGAAGTACATCATTCGTGACTCGGTAATTAAGAGAGGCTGAACTTTACGACGAACTTCCACTCCTAAATAAATTATTACACAATACTCGAGCTCAAACACCTAAGTCTAAATTTGACATTTATATCATTGAAGTAACCGATGACCTCTGCGAAAGCTCGACAGTACGAACAAAGGATAAAAAATTATTTGCCATTAAAATGTACATTGTTGTATTATAAATAGATGTAAAATAGTATAAATGAATTATCTGGCGAAACTGACTTCGGAATTACGAAGTTTGATCTGCTGTAGATGAATGTGACCAAGTATGTTATAAATAGGAGACTAGGAGATGGATTTGACTATTTTATTAAGTGTAAACATCCTTATGTTTTTATTACAGACATTGACAAAATTATGTAAAAATTTAATTCTTTAAAAATGTCAAATATATTTAATTTTATCCTGCATCTGTGAAGGAATCTTAATAAATCATTTGACACAAGCCTTTATATAGCATTGGTTTGTTAATAATAGAACTTAAGTAACAGGTTGCGTGAAGTAATCTTATGTTAAGTAGCAACATGTCTGCTTAACAGATGTCTACATAAATTAGATCTACGTATTCATATGCCAAGGAAAATAATAATCGCGCTTTCGTGAACAAATATTAATTGTGACATTACTAAAATGTTATTATTTAGCATTTACCAAATAAAATATTAATATGTTATTCTTCTAACCTTCCACACAGTGACACACTCGATAAGTGCAGATAACGATCAAGATATTTTAGGTACATTCACTTTGTGTACTGCCTTGGCCCACGCAAGGTAATACAGTGATATTATAACATTCTATCTGCCAATGACGCCTTCGAAAGTACCTAGGTAGGTACGGTTCGCGCAAATCCGGTTTGACTGCAAGTGCCAAACAAACTCGCTTTATTTTTAGAGACCTGCTCGATCAAGAATTGTATTTAACCGTGTTCGACTTCCGTGAAATTTACTTGACTATCAGCTTAGAGCGGGCTAAATCTAAATCAGACTGTACAAACAGTACTCGTGGATCAATTGCATTAATTACGTAGATGGGGAAATTCCCGCTTAGTTACAGAATTTTACTTGGCAACGACACGTGATAATTTTTCGTTTCAATTATCGTCTTTTTTTTGTGTTCTTGTTTGAAGGGATGTTGTAAGGGAGGCATGCTTATCCGAGGCGTTCCAACTTAGTCCTGAGAGGTAGCGACTCATAAGAGGCCGACCTCAGGTAGGACTTATCTTATCTGGGATTAATTATAGATGTTCATGGGCAGCAGTACCCACTTATCAGGTGTACTGCATGCTATTTTGCAGTTTCTATATTACAAAAACAAAATAATAACTTTGTTTGTGGTAAACGAAATCCTACTTTACTTTAGATTGTACTTGAGAATTGAGCAACATTTGTATGCAACACGATGAGCACGGGTTTATATCCTATAAATTATGAACACAATAACATAACAAATAGAGCAATAAGGCAGTTGCGAGCCACATCACTTGCACGAAACTGGTTCTACCGCGAGACAATGCCCCGAGTCCGCCCGAATCCGACGCCACAAGCGAATAATGTTAATATCATTTTGTACATTAATACTGACCCAACTGACGGCCTCCATTACTTATTTAGGCACTTACCACAAAAATTTACTGTTCCCCGTACAGCATTAATATGAAAAATTATTTCCGCTATTAATTTTAATGCTCCCAGTTTTTCCTTAATGGACGTCTAGACCTAAAAGTCACTTGGACTATTTGTTATCGTCGTCTACCTGTCGCTTTTCATATTCATTAATACTTTAATGATCTACATTTTAAATACTTAAGTATGTGCTACGTATGTGTTACATTGTGATTCTGAGAGTGGTTTATCTTTGTATTATGCATAATTAAAAAGCTTTTCTTAAAGAAGTTCAATGAGAATGACTTTCTACGATTTCCGTGAATGTTTGTATGTGAGCGTGTCAGCGAATCGGTTTGTATACTTCATTGAGTTTCTTGGAAATACCTTATCTTCAATGAATACGTACCATACCAAGAAGTCCATAAAGAAGATTGAAATTCCATCGAAACGCAAGAACTGCTTTACGGTAGAAACCTATTTCTACATGCGGTCATGCGGTAGTACTGGAGATATAACCATAGTGTATGTATGTAAAGTATTAATGAATACAACCTTTCAATTTCTCATAACCATTTATTATATTGACGTTTTTTCGCACGAATGCCTCATTATTACAGAATTTATTGACCACAAATATTTTATATTCATTTCTAATACAATCGCTGTAGAAGTTCAACAGAGTGAATAAGAAGAATTTCCACTTGGCCAGCGCAGTTGGCTATGGCCTAAACCCCTCTCACTCAGAAAAGTTCCGTGCCCAGAAATAGGACAGTAATGTGTATATGACGACGACTGTTGTCTTTTCGCATCATCCGTAAATGATAGCTTAGTCATTTCATATAGTATTTGTTATGATCAAATGTTAAGAGCATCATTTATTTTTAGCAGACAATAAATACACGTTATTACAACGACAGAAGTGATTAAAATTGTAGAATGAGAATGTTGCTTTTCATATCCTTAATCATTTGTATTGTCATTGTTATTTATTCTTCAGTGACCTTTATTTACGTAAATATATAATTTTATTACTAAAACATATTTTGTTTTTAGTTAAATAAGTATGACGTGTTACACTGCGCACACGCGTATAGTCTTTCTCGTAATGGAAGTGGAAAACGCATGTAGTACGCTTGATGTTAAATTATGTAACCAACTTGAAATGGATCTGAATACTTGTCTCTTACCTAAAGTATAACAGACCCGCTGTTACAATTGTGGACTTCCAAGTTAGAACGACTCAGAAGTAAACCTTGTTTAAACCCTTCAAACAAAGGCATCAAGACAAACACAAGTTTAGTTTACGTTTACGTTTAGTTGTAGTACCAGTGCAGCCTGTGCAGCCGTATCTCAAGAGTTCAACCGTCTTTAAAGTATCCGTTAGCAACTATATGTAATAGATATAAATCGATGATGTTTTGCAAGTAACATTGAATTGATTAGTTATGAAACATGTGCTCACTGAAGTCAATTTAACTAAGGGAACAATTGATTAAGATAATAATAATTATAATAATTTGCAGTTGAGAAAATTTGCGCATAGCATCAGAACTGTGTAAAAGAACAGCTCTCCTACACGATGTATTTTTATTTACAGAAACACCATAGGTCTGCATTTTCCTAGGTAGTATTCCTTCCTCTGTAATGTTTGTGAAAATATATCAATTTTTAGTTACAAGCCATAATGACATAGCCAATGGGCCCTCGGGCGATGCGCGGCGACGGCTTGGCGACCGACTTTGTACGAGAGCTCTTTCGCAAACTGGTTTATGAGCGCACGCGATTCGAGTGCCCGTGCCGCCTCCTCCGCGCGCCCTTTGTGTGCATACCCCAAGAACTGATTATGAACTTGCGAATATACTTTGAAGATCTTATTTGATGACAAAGGACCGATGGTTTAAAAAAAGAACAGTTTATTTTTTATTTCAACTGAAGTCTCTGGAGTTGTCAGTAAAATAACTTTGCATCAATATTTATTCAATTGTTACATGATCTTTAAGTGATTTATATTACAAGAGCAGTCAGTGACCTTTAACCAAAGAAAGTATGATGTCTGTCGCGAAACATTCGACACATCCTTTCAACTGCCCGTCGTGACAAAAGTTGCTTATTGTAACTGATTTTCAATCTCGAATAGCCAATTGTTTCGTCTAAAAGTTTTGCAATAAGTTTTTTATTTACAAAAGATATTGCACACTGAGAACGGATTTCGTGTTTATCTTCTCATTCGGCTTATGTGTAATTCTACTTTGTTTAACTTACTTATTTGGATGGTTAGTTCGTAATCTGAACGGCTTATGCACAGTCGCCGGTGGAGAAAGTACACTACCGTCCGTTCTACTTTCCACTTCAGACGAGCGTAATGATTCAATTTAATATAAGACCGTATGCTTTGTTACAGCTAATTAAAAATAATTACAATCGTGAACAACGTGTTTCTGCTCAATAAAATTACTAACATCCTCTATCTTTAATTGGGTTATATGATTTTAGTCTAACAATATCTTTACCAATGCTTTAATGGTTTTTTCATGTTCCTGCGTTATGTAGTGTCATATTTAACACGTAGCTATTATCTTTAATAGAAAAACATTATAGATTAAACTGATCTAGTTTATGCGACAGTTTCATTTGTACAAATACTAAAAGTGCTAAGTTTGATTACGGTTCAACTAGATTTACTACGTACATTGTGCATATGAATTTTTTCACCAAACTGTGGTAAATATGCGTTCGAAACACCACATTTTATAGAACGTATTTCGTAATTATTATACTTAAGTTATCTCGCCGTTTGCAGGATCCCCTATGCAAGACGCTTACTCATAATAAAACGAATGTTCAATCGAGCAAATGAAATACTTGAAACGTTTCGAATGCTGAATCAAGCTATTTTGATAGAGAAGGTAGTCTGTTTGAGCCCTAAGTTCGATTATTGCTGTGTATGTAGTTACGGTCGTTGTGTGCGTGGGGCGCCTGAAGTCTGCCGCGTGGGTGAAACAAGAACTGAATTCACTAGTTTTATTGCTTCCATGCAATTCCTTTGTATGTTAAGTTATAAATTCATGCGTTATGATAATTTTGTTAAGATTTACGTGCGGCTGAAACTAGTGGCCTGTTCTTCCATCGCTTTTCATTTTCCTGTTCCTGTTATCAGTTAGTATGTTGTGTTAGCAATAAAGGTAGAAGCCTACTGAAACATTACTGTATTGTATAGGTCGCATTAGTCACTTTTAGGCCGGGGTTATAAAGTAAAAAATAATCCTATTATGCTCTTAGACCAGTTTTATTCATTCGCTTCCAGATAAAATGTTATGATATTCTATTTGTGTAGAAGTTGTGCAGTGATTTTATAAAACATTACGGAATGCAAGGTTTTTAAAGGAAAATTATAAAGTGAGAAAGCAACCCACGTATTTTTCTAGTGATTAATAATGGCAAAACTCTTGTTACGAGTCATTCGCGTTAAATCAGCTGAGAATATGAATTCAATATTTCCAATAAATTGAAGCAGAATTCAACCAAAGCCGTTATTGTCAGTCTATTAATAAATGGTCGATGTTTACTGCTACATAAAATGTTCTTTAATACATATTTTATTCAAATCTGTCTTTGCTACGTTTTGTATGTATACTTTACATACTTAAGTTAGTATGTTTGTATGTGGAAATCGTCTAAAATACGAAACATTTACTTGACATTAATTATTGCATGGTCTATTTTACAAAAATACCTGTTAGAAGAATATTTTAAAATTTATCAAGATTAACCTTGTTCGGGCAAACATCCTCAGGAGTTTTATACTATATGTACGATTTATATGGATGGTTTTACTGTTTCGAATAAATTTACCCACTCATAATTAAGCCAATTAGCCGCATTATAGTTGTAACAACAACATGCTTACTAATAAAGCCCGGGTTTATTGTTCTGGGTTGTAAATAGATTTGCTTCTAGTACATATAAATAATTTTATATTTGGTATTATTAAACCACTACTCAACCGTTTCTGTAAAGCTGTTACAAATACATGTAATACTAGTCTTATCATTCAACTGATCTACTGATTGTGATTGGATGTGATTTTTCGTGACACTGTGTTCAAGTCTTTATGAAGTGACAGGAAGTGCATTGGATAACATCATAAGAATAGGCGACTGCCCTTTCTTGCTTTTGATCCATCTGCCCTTTGTCACCTTTCTCCTTTCTCCCTTCTCGTCTTGTCTTCTTTATCCCGTTTCCGCTCCTACAACTGCATACTCCATTGTCTAATGTATTTTAGTAGGAAAACAAATAATCGAAATATCCTTCTAATTTTGTGAACTATTCAACCAACTTTGACATATTTTATGCGATGCACTGAGATATTCCATGTGTGGGGCGTTTTGAACGCGTTGAATTATAAACGGTCGAATTAAACGCGATGCTAGCTTTCTGTTTTGCAAACATAAACCTATTATTTCGGGGTCTGTCCCAAAATCTCTAACTTACTAGTGACCTTTGTGTATAAATTCAATTAGTTTAATTGTTTTCGTATAAATAAATTAGGGATTACTTGTTTTGTTCTCTATTTCAACACAAAATTTGAATGGTATGGCTTCAAATCTTACGTTATAATTGTAAAATTACAAAAGAGTGTAATACTTGTAACTGCCTTGCATAACTGAACAGGTAGTTAGCGAAAATTTGGTTAATGATTTAAGACCGCTCAGTGATCGTATAAGATACATTTAACGTCGAACTTCGCAGAGCTCTACTAAGTGCGGAAAGCGAGGACAGGCCGGTCAAGTGCGGCGAGGTGTCTCTCAACTTTAATCTTCCCGGTGCTTACCAGCCACGGCACTTCGCTCCAATCGGGCCATTTGCATGCGCCTCGTGGGCGAGGTCCGCCTACCCACGGTTACACGGATCGTAAATTTTGTCCTTTTACTTCCAACTTCCAAGGAGGGATTTTTTTCCGGAGGAGCAGATGTCCATTTTTCCGTAAAGGGCTAATTTATTGCATGTTGCGGCAAAGGCCATAAAAGGAGTCCGAATTAAAAGACAGCGTCCGAAATGTGATCGTTGACCTCTTTTGCGAAAACGAAAAAGTTGAGGTTTTATTGGAACATCCCTAAGCCTCTGAATCCGATAAGAGACTCTATCAAGGTTACATTATTGCATGGTATATTGTGCCTACAGTTCAATTGCCTACAGAATTTAAATTATTATAAGTATTTCTATCTAATTACGATTGAGGATATTATAGTGAATAGACTAACGAACCCCAGACCGATAGGATCAGAAAGGCCAAGCGCCACAAGCTAGTTCACTTTCTAGTTAATTATCGCCATTGTTAGCGACCTCTTATAGAGTACTGATGTAAGAAAACGGAAGGCTTTTAAAATACTTTGTTGAAAATAAAACCGACCTACTTAAAACATTTGACGTCATTAATACAATAGTGATAGACAAAGACAAACGCAAGACTTTGGTAATGGCGTAACAAAAATTGAATGGTTCAACTTAAAACACGTTCGCTTTAAGAAAAGACCAAGATGTTTAAAACGGTTGCGATAACCGATGTTGCAACGTTCTGAGTCACACTTTTGGGCTATTACGAATATGAAGGCCAGGCGAACCGTATAACAATATCGATCGGGTTGAATTGCTTCTATTGGAGTCCCTCTACTCCATTAGACAGATCCGATTGTAGCGTTTACACGTCCGTAAACGTCTCGAATAGAGATCTAGTCTGGTTCGTCAGTTGCCTTTATGTCGAGCGTACAATACTTGCATTTAAAGCTTCAATAATTTTTATCTTTCACGCTACTTTGTTCAACCACAAAAATGCAAGGAAAAAAATCGTAATGGAAGACGACTGAGGGATTAATTCGATTAGTCATCGTGTAATTTTGTCTACTAAACCAAAAGGGACTCGCTTCTTAAGGAATAAATCTATCAATAAATATTTACACAAACATTGTCAGACGATACGCAACGCTGAACACAATGCGATGTTAAAATATTGCAAGCCGACTTACTCATCGATTTGATCGTTAAATTAAGTAGGCATGTAATTTGCTCGCTCCGGCGTGTCTCTAAATTTAGACGTTCATTTGTTACAATGATTTTAAAAACCTTTGTGTTTACTTTAAATTGTTGTCCCTATTAACCGAAATATTTTTCAATCAGGATGTCATTTTATTGGATCTATTAAAATGAACGTACATAAAGAACTTTTTATGTTACATAATTGATCAGACGTTGAGGTTTTATACATCAATACAATAGGTATACTGTTTGGATAAATGTTGGCGGGGAAGTGAATCAAAGCTATTCTTAATTGCCTATTGTTTCGCGAACGGCTACGGATGGCATTTACATAATCTTGTAAACTTTTGCTGTTCTACAAGATCAAAATATAAACGTTTAATGTTTCGACAAAAATTGGCTTAACTTCAGTAAATACCGGAGTAATGAAAAGATTGTTGAGCAATAAGTTCGGAAACTTTAACAGAGTCAAAACATCAATCATATTTTCCCATCTAAATAGCTATATTATCGCGACTTTCTCATAATTATAATTCAAGATAATATAATTTAAAAACTTTATTCGTTATTATTTTACTGAATGGACCAAAATTATATTATTGAACACGCAAGTACATCACTCACAGTAAATGGCTTCAATCATTATTTTAGGTTTCTTGCTTTGTTTTTTCATTGTGTTTTTATGTTGAGTAGGTTTTTGCCAACATAATTACTTGAGAAGCCTTAGACAGTCGCTCTGAAATATATTTATTTATTCTTCACATTGAAGTCGTTGTCAGTCGTTCTTGCTAAATGTCTTGATGCTAAATCGTAGTCAAAATCTGGAAAGAGATGAAGCAGCAGTAAATATTGCAAGGTGTTATCAGTTTATTAACACCTTATTGTTGGCAAAGCAATCGATTGCCACCCAAACCGGTAATGCGATGCGTTTACAAACAGATTAGTTGGCCTGCAATTAGAGTGTGGAGCTTGCGGCGCGCGCTAAGTGCCGCCCGCCGGATTACGCCTTCTTGTTTACTCACCGGCGAAGTGGACGTTTAGCGATCGCTTCACTAATGCGCTTTGTTCGCTTATCGATCTCTGAATCATTGATTAGCTCCCGCCACTCGCGTGAATCACAATCAGACGTTTGTCAACTGACACGCATTTTGCCTCAGCGCTTTCAGTGTCGTACGCGGTCACTAGATTGATTTTGGTCAATATAGTACTCGCACTTTATAACATTAGTTTATCTAACACGTTAAGAGTCTTCCTTTTAAATCTTCTTAAGATTTTATGGAGTATGTAGGAAATTTGAATAATTCCACAAGAACGCTAGTGGACTATAGTTAAACTTGTATTTAAACTCTGCACACCAAAGCGAATCTTGGTGTGGCATGGCAGACATTTTGTCCAATTTGATACCAAGCAAAGACAACTTTACGTTTAGTGCTTAATAGCACCCATTTCATGTAGTACATCCAGGTACTAGACTTTGAACAAGAGTTCATCATTAATAAAAGGATTGACTCAAAGTTCATATATTAAAAGTACAACATAAAGATCGTTAAATCAACTTTAAATAAGCAGTATTTGATTTCGGTTATGCAGCTCCATTATAAACCGCAAAATTAGGTTGTCGAAGAACTCATTTGGTACAGAGATGTGCTGCAAAGAATTTGAAACAACAATCTGTGGATCACAGATAAGCTAGTAGAAAGCCTAACTTTGTGCTGATACATTAGCGTAATACTTTTATCACCTTCATGACTGAGATCTTACAAACATTGTTGATATAGCGCCTAAGGCGAACTAATGCTTACGCACGTCTTTTTCTTACATAGCTCCGATGATTCACTTTGTTAATTAATAGTGACTAGAATATACAGCGACTGACGCAAATATATTTTGCACTTTTTGGCAATAGATTTCATTGGTTTTTGGCAATTACAATAGGTCAACTAAATATGCGTAGTCGTTGAAACTTAGCTTCCATAATTTTTTGTCTATTTTACCAAAGTTTTTTTGACATCATCTCGTCCGAGTACTCAACTCGCCCGTTTGCTCCTCCTATATAATAAAAATCTTATTTTATAGGTACTACTTTATGCCATCGCTCCGGGATACGAATTTTCAATTACATAAATCTTCTTTATTATTGTAATAATAATAATTTCGCGTAATGTCGTTGGTGCGTGCGAATCGTAGACGGCTGCTGTAGGCTGGTAATTACCGTTAACCGTATATGTCATAATTAGAGACGTAAAGAGTCAGTCACCTTGGTGCAGTCGGGGGCGAGCACGTGGGCTCTTGCCATTGAACTTGAGTCCAACGACAGCCGACGAATACTAATCCCATGGTTACATGTCGTGCAAATAATCATCGCTCACCGCTCCTACAGGCGGGCCGTTTCAAGTTTTATAAGCTACTTTTCTTTGAAGCTAATTCTTATTGATGTTTAGCTAAATTATATTCAAATTGCATTTGAATTGGTTGGTTTGTTGGAAACCTTATCGTGTTTATTGCCTTTTCGTTTATTTCCATTTGTACTAATCTTTACTAATTTCTTGCGAAACATCCAAATACGCTTGAGTGAATAATATTAATAATATTTTATGGTGGTAGATCCTTATGTGATTCGGCTCCGAAAACACCATCCCTACGCCTATTTTTATTTATTAACGACATTATTAAGCACTAATGTGTACTGGTTTGAAGGGAGACGTACTTATTCACGGCATTCCAACTTAGTCCTCAAGTAGGACTCGGAAGCGACAGCAGCATACTTACTATGAGGTGGACTGCACGCTCGTTTTCTACACATATACAATAAAAAATAATAATAGAAAAAATAATTACGAAACAATTTCCAATTGGTAAAGTTTTCACTTAATTTAAATTGAAATAACATAACATATCATTGTACATATCTTCCAGCTCAAGCGAAAACTCACTTTCAGCGATTGATTCAGTCACGGTACAGATTACGTATCATATGAACTCAATAACTTAATTCTAAAGGGATTTACAAACTTGTTGATTTAACAGTAAATTCCGGTAATACGATTCGGATACATACCGAATTATGCTATATTCTGGATAAGTTGAAACAAATTCTTTTATAGTTAAAAGTGAAATAAGGTATCCTTAAGCAAGCGAAAGGTTAAGAATTGATTGCATTTATTTTCTCTTCTGTACTTCTAACAAAGTCTTAGGAAAACATTATTGATGTTTTTCATATAACAGTACAATGGTCTACATGCACTTTTTTTTAAATGTTACTTGTAGTCTCAACATCTGCTAAACTTATTGCTCAAACATACGGACCTCACAGATAACAAGAGCAGCAAGTACATTCGTACCACCGTTTAAAGTTAAACTTAAGCAAGATAAAAGAAGAAGTCATAACAATGGCATTTACATTTCAATTCAGAATATTCAATTTTGTTGAGAAAATAAAAAGTGAAACAATATTTCACTTGACATTTCGCAGCAATTGTTGTCGTTGTGCGTTTTGTTCGAGATTTTTATGGTTTCATGTCCAAACTGAATGACGAGTTAATAGCTTAGCGTGGGTGCGGCAGTTCGGTGATTCGGGTTGTTCATCCATTCGGTCTTGTTTATCGATTAGTCAAGAATCCGCGCCCATGGGCCAACTTATGTCATTTGGCCGGGAGTCAAGGACGACAACGCGTGGCTCGTCGGTCCCGCGCCGGCCTTATTTGGTGATTGGTGGGCGCCAGTTTTACGACTTTGCCTTTTTTCCTTCGCTCCGTTTCCATGCCGGCTACGCTTTAGATAATACATGTTTATTCGTGTGCCGTAGACGCACGGACTCTGTTAGTTTTTCATGATTATATGTTCTACTGTCCTTGGACTACTGTAATGTAGTTAAGCGAACCTTGTCGCAGTCGGGACTTCTATAAAGTAAATCTTCCATCTCAACAATAAAGGTTTCTAGTATTACATTTCACTTATATTAAGTTGGATGTCCGTAACAATTAGATGTCGGAAATATTAACACTTCGGGTCGGTCGCTGGCCCTGTTGGCTGGAAAAATGGAACGTGACATTTTAAATGTGGCGCAAAGCTCGCGACATTAATCTGGCGCGTCGCCGCCCTCACCGTGGCGTGCGTGGCCTAATCCGCCCGTTCCCCAAACGATCCCAGGAAGATGGAAAAATCTCGAAAGACTCACATCAAATTACCAGCTTTAAAGCGTCCTGAATCCCCCTGGGCCCGAGACGACACACCTTACCTTTCAGAGGCGCCCCTAAAATAACGTCTCCGTGTCCTTCGGGAAGTTTGGGAGGCTCGGGCACACGCGTGCTTTTGTCATACTTTCCTCGAGTTTTCTGTACAACGTGCCGCGCACTTCGATTGAGTTTTGAAAGCGCGCGCTCCTCACTAATTCTTGTTTTAAAGTTTTTGCGCGAATACAGAAGTTCGATTTTCTTCACCTTTTCGCAGTGCCTATATATTTACGAGGATTCCAATTTTAGTTTTCGACAGGAACGTTGATTGTAGAGAAGTTATTTAAATGTTATGATTTATGTTACAGCAAATAATAATTTGGTTACCAAAAATATGATTTATTTAAAAAAATGTTTCATAAGAACTTTACATTGTACTGGAATACGAGTGATATTTTTTATATTTTAACTGACGCAACTCTTTTGAACCATAGTCTCCTTTGAATTCAGGTCTTCTCGGCATTTTGAGCCATGAAAAGGTTCTTGAGTTACCGCCGTGAGCGCAAAGTCTACACACTAAGGAAAGCATAATTTATCATCATCTTTCATTTGACACCGATTTGTCTCTATACATACGTCTTTCTGCTAAATTGTAACATTATTTGTATTGGCTCATATCTTTTCAAGGTCACGTATTCAAAGTTTTGTTTACACTGCTCATACGCACTATTAGAGCGAATAAGTATGTTTACAAGATGAACTATTACCGTTGTGGACGTAAACTTTGCACAAAGCACGTTTTGTCATCTTTTAGTTGACATTGATTTTGTCTGTCGTAAATGTCATAATCTGGGCATTATTCATACTTTATAATATATTCTCTTCTATATTAATGATTGTTTTGAAGGTTTTTCTTTACAATTCACTTATATGGAACAGTTAGTATACTACGTTGAATACCAAGAATAACCCCTATAACTATTAATAAAATTATATCAAACAAATAATATGTTTTAAGTAATATGTATTAATTACTGTTTATAACCTCGCAAAATTTATTTGGGCCAGTTAGTCGCCTGTTAATAATGACAGCGGACTTAACGCAGCAGATTTCACGGCAGTCCTCTATATATTTTACTGTGATTTAATAATAAATAAACTTATAGTGTAAACGAAATAAAAACTATACATAAATAAAATCTTAATACATTTTAAAATTGTTTAATTAAATATACTTTCAAACTCGTTAACTCAATAACTTTGCGCTTACGCATGCCGTAGACACTGATGTGGTAAAAAACATAAATTCCAATCTCTCGCTTCAGGGGCAATGGAGTTAAATATACGTGCAGTTTCACATTGCCTTATCATTCGCCACTCAGACGTTATAGGCATTTTAATCACTCGTATTAATTAAATCTGCTAAGTTCATCGTCTATTAGTAGGGCAATGAGAAATTTTCATTGTTACGAGTATATTTACAGTTAATAGGAATGGTATGTTGACCAAGTTTATGCATATAATTTCCTTTATGTTTACGTGTTATTTTCCAAGTTTATAGGCACAAGTGTCACAAAAATTAATTATCATAAAATAATAAAAAAAATAATTTTGTTTTATTTCTTACAACACAGGGAAACTTGAAGTCATGTTAAATAATTTCTCATGTAGTCGTTGTGTTACACACGTCTGTTTAACACATATTTTACTAAAACCCTTAATAGTAATAAGAAAGTCCGTTAGTAAAATTAGTTTCGTTTTCCTAAATTTCCAACACTTGAAAAAGCATGAGGCGCCTAAGTCAAGGGCCTCAGGGCGGATGTCACAAATCTAGCCAAGGGCCGGGGCGTGTAATGCAAACAGCGGCATTTACCTGTCCCACCCGTCCTCGCGATTCATAATAACGGCTCTTATTTCCGTAACTAGCTGCTACGCTCTCATTTTGTCGGCTAACGCGTATTGTGACACTGCGAAACGAATGCCCGCCCCGTAATGGAGTTTTTAAGCGCAGCTTTTTCGCTTCGCACTGCAAAAGGGGATTATGTAACTAGAATAGCGACGTGATTGCAAGGCAAACACTACGGGGGCCTCGTACAGATTTATTGTTTTAACTCTCGACTTGGGAATTTGCAACATAAATACGTAGATACCTTCATAGCACATTTGTGCAAGCTTATCTCTAGTGCGGACGCTCGCGATATTGGAATACTCCGTAACGATGGCTGTGACTGTTTTATTGACATTTTAACACTCCTACTTAATGTACTACAATGTTAAGGCTATTCTGCATTAATTTATCAGTAAGTAGTCAGTATAGTAATATCAATTTGGATTTGAATTATTTGTCTATTTCATATTGTTAAATAATGTCGGTCTGTCAGGTGTTGTTTCATGAATCATTACTTTCAAGTCAGATGTCCAATTCGTGGAAAAATATTCAAAATTATATTGATAGACATACGAGTATATAGATAGCGTTTTGATAACATGTATATATTAAATTATGTGACTATTTAATTATATGTATAAATCATAATAGGTATAGAAAGTTCTTATGTTTGTAAAAAGGAAGAAGTACTTGCTCAAACTTTTAACCAATTAAATCAAGTTTACTCGCTCTGAAAAAATAAATGAATGTAGATTAACGTCCGTTATTCATAATCAATCACAATTTCCACCTACTAGAAATTGTCAAATTTCGATCTCTGGTAGACGGATATTGCATAAATAGATTATTAGTAAGACGCGTAAGCTCTTGTTTATTGATTGTATGATAAATAATGAATTATTTTTTATATAGCAGTATTTATGTATTTTTTATATATAATGGAGTAGCAAACGAGCATGCAGTCCACCTGATGGTAAGTGGCAACTGCCGCCCATG
>DWRA01001855.1:0-15576 GCA_018250295.1 Spathilepia clonius
CACGTCATTTATGAACCACCAGCATGCACATTGAAAGGGTTGACAGTGATTTGCAATTATTTTGATCGCAAAGTGAGGTTCGAAATAGGTTCTAAATTAGTCACTATTTTAATACAATATTTTTGTACCTTAAGGTGGTAGAACCGTGTTTTTAGAAACCTCTATATCATTTTTAAAGATCTTTCTATAGACGCACACGTGTAGGTAAGATGAATTTTTTTATTGAGTTTCAGTTCCATGTACGGGGAGCCCCTCTAAATATAGTACATTTATTATTTTTGTACATAATTCGGAAAGCGGTTTACAGAACACATTTATCTACCAAGTTTCAACTCTGTAGTCTTAATAGTTTCTGAATAAAGTGGCTGTGACATGCGGACAGACGGACAGACATACATGACGAATCTATAAGGGTTCCGATTTTTGCCGAATCCTAAAAACAAAACCTAGAACATAACAATCCTGTAGTAAAGCAGTTTGCCACACTTATGCAGTAGTTCCTCCGCAGTCAACCAACAAAAAGTTCTGCCACTACTACGTGGTGTTCTGCCACCTTAATATACATAGGACTCACATTTGTACAGTGAAAAAAAAAAAATAATAAAAATGCCTAAAACTTACGACAGTTTCAAAACATGACGTTTTGATCGTGCCTTACCCCGTGAACTAACTAAATACTTGATGTCCTGCACGCAGTAATGGCCGTCTTACATGGCTGTTGGCCAATTTCTTCCAATAAATATTGCATATCAAACCACACGACTGGAAGAGGCGGCCATAGCTTACGAACACTCAAGTTGTGACATGTCTACAAATATATACAAAGCGTTTTGCTCCGTAAATCTTGTGATAAACGGACGAAAATCCTATACAGTATGTTGTATGGTTTGTATGCATATCAGCACTGTACAATACCATATAATTTGAGGAGTTATTACGTATTGTCGATAATTAGTAAGTCGAAAGCAACGTATAATAATTTCCTATTTAATGTGTGATGTAATGATATAGCGTAAATGCCGGCGTTCCTGAAATATGCAAACGCCTTTACATTTTCCTCGCTTTTCGCCTACAATATGCAATTTATACCTAGAATTTAATATTTTATACGTACATTTGTTATAGTCACATTTTATAATAAAATTAGGAATTATCTGTATCACGGTTTTACCTGTATATACACAGGATTTTTTATCAGGTAACCAAAAACAATTGTTTTTTTTTAACTTCTGTAACATTGTGCTTTTAACGAATGCTGTTTATAACGTTAAAAAATTTAGTCGTCATAGTAAAAAAACCTGACTACTTTGGTAAGTTTGAACCTTACCAAAGTAACTTTTTAGCAATTAATTATAAAATCTTTGAACTATGAAATCTACGAAAAGCACTGGGTTATGAACGGAGAATTCGGGGGTACTGTTCCCTATGCTAATTAGCATAGGAGAGTACAGAAACATTGTCCAAACTGGAGGTCCGTTTATAGATACTCTTTTTTACACTAACAATTAAAGAGGCTAGACAACCCAACCTCAATAAACCTATAGCTATAGCCACAATGAAGAGTAAGATTTGCAGTGAATCATGGGTTTCTTGACGAATATAAAATCATAAAAACTTCGATATAAAATACGCAAGGAAAAATAGGTCTATTTTTTCAAACAAACTGTAATTACAGACAATTACAAGCACCGGGACCGGGCGTACATAACTAATGAGGGTAATGAAGTAAACTGCGTGACCACAACATTAAAACAGCTCTTTTTCCGTTTGATCGGAGGGCGGCGACGCACCTGACGAACGTCTCACGGCTCTGCTAGCCTGGTACTTACAATTCTCCGATATTCGTGTTTTGTGCGGAATTCATTGGATTTTATAAAAAAATATCAAATAGTCTTTAACGGTGGTAGAGTCTTTTGTAGTTCAACTCCTGTGGTATCATTGATACACATATTTCGGATTAATAGCGGTCGTTTTAGGTATTGTTTATTCTCGTTTGAAGGGAGTGACAAGGGACATACACTTTTTTTTATATGATGGAGTAGCAAACGAGCATGCAGTCCACCTGATGGTAAGTGGCAACTGCCGCCCATGGACATTTGTGATCCACCACAGATAAGACCAGAATCCCAACTGAAGTTGACCACAAATGTGTTGCTACCCCCGCGGACTAAGTTGGAATGCCTCGTAAAGTTTATCTCCCTTACCACACCCTTCAAACCAGAAGATAGCAGCGCTTAACGTTGTTCTTATTAGGCAGAAATAAGTGTGGCGGTGGTGCCGCCGGAAGGCCGAAAGGGTTCTGCCACCTTTAAGTATCATTATAATATTTGGAAATCTTCTGTACTTACCTACTTATGATATTTTGTCCAGGTGTTGGCATTGCATATACATACTTACTTATATTGCGGTGCGGGTATTTTAGCACCCGATAAGCAATACTTAAAATAACATCACGGGTTAAACAAGTCATTAAGTTACAAGTTGCAAAGCTGGTGTTGGGAACTTCGAACAATTTAAATAAAACACATCGCATATTATTATTGGCTCAATTATGTCGTAAAATATGTAACATAAACAATAGTATAATATATAAATGTTGGGTTGTGTGCGTCCAGCCGCGCGGCGCTGCTGACGGGCACGCCCAGCCACCAGAACGGCATGTACGGGCTGCACCACGGCGTGCACCACTTCAACTCCTTCAATGACACGCACAGCCTGCCTAACGCGCTGCGCCAAAACGGCGTCTACACGGGTAACGTTGACGACTCATATGTACATTGATAGTTTGATAAATATTATGGTTGTAGATCAAGCATGTTCGTTAATATGATACGAGGGATATTAAGAAACACCAGTTTAACATGTGTATATTTGAAATAAGTACAAATAAAATAGTACTGTAATATTTAAGAAGTCAATGCCCGTAAAGTCATTAACCAAAAGGTAATTATCATCATTGCAGAGACTGTAGCAAGTTGCTTCGTCTTACCTTTAATAATGTTATGGTAGGTATAATCGGCAAGAAGCACGTGGGCCCGGCGGAAGTGTATCGGTTCGACTTTGAGCAGACAGAGGAGAACAACCATATCAACCAGGTGGGCCGCAACATCACACTCATCAAGCTGCTCGCCAGGGAGTTTTTCACCAACGCCAAGAAAGAGAACAAGTAAGGACAGTCATCATTTAACATATTCTGAGTAATCTGAAGACTTCGCCCGCCTTGTAGAGAAATAGTATATCCACAGAGACCACGTTGTATAGCAAGAATCCACAAGAAGCTACATTGTTTTTATATCTTTAGGCCGTTCTTCTTATACGTGGGATTCCACGACCCGCATCGCTGCGGCCGCTCGGAGCGGCAGTACGGGCCATTCTGCGAGAGGTTCGGCTCCGGCGAGGAGGGAATGGGGCTCATTCCAGACTGGAAACCCTGGTACTATGTATGGGATCAGGTGCAATTACCCGATCACATTCCGGTAAGTTATGAACATATGATTCTCGGTTTTAATCACTTTCTCCTCTTTCTTTTTACATTAACTTAAAGCAATTCACAGGATACGGAAGAGGCAAGGAGGGATGTGGCTGCGCAGTATACGACAATGTCGAGACTGGACCAGGGTAACGCAAATAACACTATTGTTCTTTGAGTACATCATTTCCGAAAGCGAAATTTTACTACTTTATCTACTGTTGATCATGAATGAATCATCTATTTTTTTGTCATTTTATATTGTAGGCGTCGGTCTTTTACTCAAAGAGCTGGAAGATGCCGGCCATTCAAACGATACCCTCATAATATACACGTCCGATAACGGGATCCCATTTCCATCTGGTCGCACAAATTTTTACGACTCTGGTCTCCGGGAGCCACTGCTCATCTCGTCTCCAGCTCCCGAAGCTAGAAAACATCAGGCGTCGTATGCCATGGTCAGTTTGTTGGACATCATGCCTACCGTCTTGGACTGGTTTGGAATTAAACGGAAACAAGAGGAAAGCAACGATATCACGTCCGACGACGATCCTAAGAGTTTGCTGCCGATTTTAGAAAAAGGTTTGTAACGTTTAATAATATTAGAATAGTTTTCATAATTTACCACGCACTTATATTTTATTTCAATGAATCATATACATAATGATTTACTAGTGTATGATCGTTTTCGAAGGCAGCTTTGCATTGCAAATCAATATGCATATTATGTCGTGTGCTAAGTACCGTGTCGGTCGCCCCCAGAGCCGCCCGCGAGCGAGGGGCGCGCGGTGTTCGCGTCGCAGGCGCACCACGAGGTCACGATGTACTACCCCATGCGCGCCGTGCGCACGCGCCGCTACAAGCTCATCCACAACCTCAATTTCGGCATGCCCTTCCCCATCGACCAGGACCTCTACGTGTCGCCCACCTTTCAAGTTAGCACCGTTTTTTCTATAACATATTATCTGAACTTGGTTTAACTAGGGTTCTTGACAATCCCCATTATCGTCCTGAAGTGGTCAGTACGGAAGAAATTTAGACATTCGTGAATGACATAATGTATGTATCTACCTATAGTAATAAGTAGTACAAGAAACGTAAGTAAATCACGCGCGTTACGTAAACGTTGTACTAAAGTACAAGAGGTTCTTTATTAGTTTTTTAAATTTGCTTTTGTATATCTAATGTCTTCAGGACATTCTGAATCGTACGCGCAGCAAGCAGCCACTTCGGTGGTACAAGACGTTGAAGCAGCATTACTACCGCCCGCAGTGGGAGTTCTACGACACACGTCAGGACCCCATGGAGTTGAACAATCTACATGGTAAGTCCAAGATAGGCAACGATGTCGTATTCAAAGATTATTTAGTGGCATATGTATTTTCAAGGGAGCGCATTGTCGAAGATTCATTAAGTACTGTTTTCTTTACCCAATTTATGGGTACTAATTGGTTGATGTTGAAATATACTGCATTTATACTTCAATTTTATCGATAGTATTGATAACAATTGTTTCATAAAATTATTATTACATGTTTACGAATGTAAAGGTCTAAAGTTTAGATAATTGTGTACCTTTTACAACTCTACGCTATACTAAATTATAGAAACACTCCATACTTCATCACAGTTTAAGTAGACGCGTCTAAGTTCGAGTGTCCCCGGCAGGCAAGCCGGCGCTGGCGGCGGTGGAGGCGGCACTGCGCGCGCGGCTGGCGAGCTGGCAACGCCGCAGCCGCGACCCCTGGCGGTGCGCGCCCGCCGCCGTGCTCGAACGCGACGCCTGTCTCCCGCTCGAGAACGGCATCGAGGACGAGCCGGCCTCGCGACGGTTCTAACGCTACCCGCGAACGTTCCTATTAATTGGTCCTATAAACCTTGCTATCACGACCGTTTAATATTAAGATGACAACAAATATATGTCACGGGACGTCTTAGTTTCTTTTATAGTTCCTATGTTGTCAATATATTTATTGATTTACCTAATATGAGAATTGCATTTTAAAAATTATACGATCGGATATACAATTATACAAAGTCCATGAACTAATTAGAAGCTCAAAAATGCAGTTAAAGTAACACGCTTTAATGGGCACTGCATTGAATACGTTCATAAAATTATAAAAACTGTTAGTACGCTAAAACTTATGCAGGTGCGCGGTCGGGCCGCCGCGTGTCGAGACCGGGCGCAGGCGCACAAGCCTTTAGTGCTGCTCCTAACTATTCTTGTTCGTCAATACAAACGCGAACGTTCAATTTTGACGTATTCTGCCCTGCTATTTATCACAAAAGATGTATTAAAAAAAAATTGACTCTATTGTTAATGATCTCTAAATTATCATCCCGAAGAGAGGTTAATATTAAAATATTTTGGATGTAATAATTTGAAAAGATATTGCGTAAAAGTGATATTGTTATCATATGAGAATACTTGGCATCATTCTAGTAGTTCTAGTTGTAATTCGCGCCACAAAGTTGCTGCCGCAGCATGAGTCCATTTTTTGAGCAATACCGGAATACGCGATGTTGTGTCGAAAATTTATGTTGATACGGGCGGAGCCGCCGGTTTTGCCACCACACCGGTTTAAGTTATCATAATAACAATATTACGTTTTATAATTTCAGAAGTCGTGAATAAGTTAACCGTAAACAATATTCTTAGTACATAAGTCATTAAAAATTTTAGCATGGTTCATTTATATATCAACAAATAAAACAATTACGCACATAAGATATTGTATTACTATAATGTCCAAACAAATAAAAACATAAATAGTAAATGTTAAAATCTAACTACATAAAAAAATGTACGAGACACAGGAACAAAAGTAAATTTATCACAATGAATATAAAACGCCTTACAATTAAAATTGGAATATAATTTAACACAAATAAATATACATTGTACATACTAGTATGGTACTACATAAAATGAGTAGCTACACACAATGACATATAAACGCAACTGAAGAATATTAAAAATTAACATACAATATATTACTTTATTCTTAACATCTGAGATTCATATCTATCTTAGTTATAAATGTATTATTTCATAAGTTATTTTAATAATATTTAATAAATAATTACGGTCAAAATGCCTTTTGATTGAAAATTGATCACTACAGACTAGTATAATGTATTCAATTACGTTATATAAATAATCTACGATAATAAGTAATCAATTCAATTAGATCATTAAAAACATTTTCTGGTGAGAATTAAATATTTATCAACATCACACCCAGAATGCAGCATATAATATTCATATTGTAAATCAAAGAAGTAATACTGTTTGGGTATGTTACCTCCAAATGTAACTAAGGAGAATTTTAACAAAACTTGAATTACTCCATCTGCTTTCCACTTTCTTCAGTAACCAACAGTCCTGGAAAACAATGACGATTATCGAATATTTCCACTAAGTATAGTGTAATTCTTATAAAATAGAAATGTTTATATTTTTTTATATGTTGCAGGAGTAGCAAATCGAGCATGATGTCCACCCGATGGTAAGTGGTAATGTCTACCCATGAATATTTGTAATCAACCTAAGATAAGATTAGGCATATCAAAGGTAGGTGACAGATGTGTTGCTAGACTTGAGAATTAAGTTGGAATGCCTTGTATACGTATGTCAACCTTACCTCATTTTTTAAACCAGTTTACAATAGCGCGTGTGGTGGTTGAGTCTCCTCCTCCTCCTCGTTATACCACCTTCAAAACACAATTATAAAAATAAGGGACAATGGCCCTGCGATAGGGTAGGTAGCTCGCAAAATTATGCCCCACTCAACGGAGTTTAAATCTTCTAAGAATAAAATCTGCCAGTACTCTCAGGTAAATGTAATGTAAATGTCAAGAACATTTAGTAAATGGATCAGCTCAAATTTTAAAATACATATTTAACCATAGCCTTGTATCTAAATTTTGTTGTAAGATATATTATGAGGGGCTTACATTTCATAATCATCATACACCATGTTCTCGATGCGCTCCAGGTTGATGGCCAGGTTACGGTCAATAGTGTGCAGGTTGTGCATCATCTCCTCAGTTTTGAGTACCTAAATAGTTTTCATGGTATTAATGTATGTCATTTTTGTAGAATTGCTGTTAATCAATTTTTTAGTTACAACACTAACTTTGTGTAGCCAAACTTGTACTAAAGTATTTACATTAAAAATTAGACACACATTGTGAATGTTGCACTAAAATAGTGCAACATTGGAAATGTTGGTGGTTTTGAGCTTGTTCTTTTTTATGTTTTACTAGAATGCAGGGCAAATCAATTAGTGTAACATTATTAGTTTTGTGAAACAATAAAGGTCCCAAAAGCAGATGCGGAGTCATATTTTAAAAAAAACATGTTTTTTTTCATCCTTTACAGAGTAGGTCAGAGGTTCAGATAAAACAAAGGTCCCCCTTTTTTACATGCACTCACCATCTCATCCATCTTGTTGAGCCTCTGTGTCTTCGCATAAATAGTCTGTGCTGACATCAGCAGAAGAACATATGTTATGAATGCACAGACGACAGCAAATATTTTCATTTTGAGGGACCATTTTGTATTCTAAAAAAATATATATAAAACCATATAACAATACACCTTTACCACAGTATAACATTACTAATTTGAAAATCGGCTCTACCCTCACATTTTTTATGGTGAGCGCAAGACATCCACTAAGATGAAGATACTATAGATATGTACATAGTCAAACCATGGATACTATTATATTTTAATCATTCATATTGACAAACCTCATTTGTCCCATTTGTCACTTCCTTTGGTACTTCTGGCACAAGGTACGACATTTCAGCAATGTTATTGTCCAAAAGAATTTGTTTTATGCAGCTCGCATAGACCTGGAATTATATAATTTAAAAGTACTCTACTCTACTACAAGAAGCCTTATAGCCCTAACAGCTGAAAGTGAAGAAGAAATTATCACATTGAATTTATTGTCTACAGTAAATACTTAAAAAGAAATAAAATGAAAATTTTGCATAGGCACTTACAACTCATCAGTAACAATGATTTTAATTCATGGCACATTTAATTCTAACATATTTACCAATTACATGTATGTTAGGAATATTATTATTGAGTGCTGCTACTAACTTTACTTTGCATAAGCAACTAAATACAAACCGTAATCCATCTAACATCAAGTAAACAGTTCACAAACATTTGAACTACAAAATTACTAAATATCTACTAAACAGAAAAGGAATCCACATGTCTAGCAATAAGTAATAATTAAACTTAACCAGATATGCCTACTACATTACGAAATTTATTAATTTATATAGGCACAAATTAAACAAGCATTAGTCGTATGTACATGTTATAGGAGCTTCGGGTTCATTACACGCTTAAGCCCTAACACAGAAACAGAATAAAAAACATACTAACTTAGTAAACGAGAATAAACAATTAAATACTGCTGGCATAGGAAATAACGCGTTAAGTGCTGCAGTAGCACTACAATACATTGGGAAATTATTATAATTATTGTGCGATAGGTACAGATTAGATTCTTCTGATAAATTTAATTTTCAGAGTATTGTGCTACAATACTGGCATTAAAAAAGAAAATGCAATTTATTATGAATATAGAAAATAATAAACTTACTGCGACTCAATTTCTATCTCTTACGATTTGCAGATTTGAAAACAATTTTTTTTATCGTACCGAGTCGAGTTATCGACGTTTGTTATTTTTTAAACAGTGGTTTCAGGCCTAGGCTTCTTGAATTTCAGCCTACAGTGATATGACAGATAGCTATATACTTCGTAGTTTAGTTTTAAATCGGAGAAAGACTAGTCCTTACTCCGATTTAAAAACTAAAACTTAATAAAATGATTTTTTTTCTATTACTAAAAAAGAACGGAATATAATAAATACTTTATTATCGGAATTTTAGATAGTCCTTAAATATTTACAAAAAGTAGAATTCATTTATCATCTTTATAGGTTTATGAAAATGCATTTGCATTTGGTTTGAGTAGATATAGATAATTAGATAATGAACGGTCATGTCGCTGTTATATCTGTCTGTCTATAAAGTCAAGTCAAATCAAGTGCCACAATAAATAGTGAGGTTAGGACTTACGTTTAGTAAATTATTAAACTGTTATTTAGGTTACTGAAATAATGTTTGTTTAAATTATTGAAAATTTTGAAGAAGTCCTTCATTTCCTATATTTTGTTAGCTGTATATTTTGATGGGTAGAGTGTGTTATTTTTACAAGCTAAATTTGACTGTTCAATTTTACAGAATTATGGCTACGAATTACGCAAAATACTCGCAATTAATCAACGCCTCGACTAACTATGCTAGGCGCATGAAACGGCTGTCGAACAGGATCTTCGGTGAGGTGGCCATCCCGACCAACCCTAAGAGCATGAAGGTGGTGAAGATGTTCTCGGAGCGTCCGCTGCACACCAACGAACAGATCGTGCACTACTACCCGCGCCATGTGGAGACGCACCGTCTCGCCATGAAGCTGCGCGAGTACGGCTTGTTCCGCGACGAGCACCAGGACTTCAAGGAGGAGATGAAGCGATTGAGAGAACTCCGCGGCAAAGTAAAGGTGTGGAGAAGGTGGCTCAATACAGAGAAACAGGAATAGTAGTGTCAGATGTTGTACTCTATTTATAAATGTTATTTGTGTCATGAGCAATTTTATGATTTTCTCCTACCAATTATCACTTTCTAGCTGTCTAGTGTCTAGCTATATGAAAGGCATTCTGTGAGTTTATAATACACCATGATATTTTGTGATAAATAATTGCCGATAACGAGAACTGGGAAGTGAACCTGCATTATGTTATTATAAGATTAGTGTAAATATGTTAGGTTTAGATTATTTATAAATAAAAACAATTGAATGTAAGCTTTGTTTTATTTTATCTATTGAATGAATACAGCAGTACCTAACACTGTTTAATATTAGGTAGAAATAGATTGCAGTGGTACTGGCAGATTAGAAACACAAGAAGTGCCTTCCATTGTAAAAAATCAGTTTTGATGGTAGCCCCATTACACTTATTTCTGTCTTATAACAGCAGTGTTACAGGCTGCTTTGTTCTGTTTTGAGCGGTGTGGTCAAAACAAACATTTGTTATTACAACCTTACGACAGTTCTCATGAGTAGCAACATATCTGTAGCCAATCTAACATAGAAGTTTAGTTATATTTGGGGCTGGTTATGGATGTGCGTTGGCAACTATTGCCACTTTCATCAGATTATACATAAGAATATCTTCCGCGAATTAAAAAAAATCATGAATAAATGTGTACACTTGCAAATAGTGATTGTATTACAAAATAAAATGACACGACAAGTAACATAACATATCGTTTTGTATCACGTATCATAAACCTAAATATAATATTATGTAAGTATTAAAAAAAAACAGTGCATCATAGTTAAAAGGATCAAATAAAACGTATGAAAAAATAGCCATCATTTATTTGATTACAAAATCTTTCGTCAGGAAATAAATTGCTACATAAAATATTTCAACAAGAAATGCCTCAACTGCTTAACAACTTGCCGTGGGAGCGCGGAGGCGCGGCCGGCGGCTGCTGGCCGTCGCAACCCACTGTACATGCCCAGTTTTCAACTAAATTTAGATAATGAAATTAAAATCTAAGCCACATACAGCCTCGACAAATATAGAAACATTAGTAGGAGAATAGAAATTATAAACCCTATAACAACCATTAATTGTAACATCATTAGTTGATTACCGGTGCAGAGTAAGATCCAAATTGTTCCGTGCGCCTAATGCACGGAAGGAAATATAAACAGCTCGGGTGAAACAGTAACGGTGTGGTCTCCGAGGCGACAAGTGGTGCTGCGTGCAACATCTCGCAACGAGTTATATTTAGTTAGTAACACTTTAAAACATCAACAGAGACATATATGCTACGAGTTGCAACAATGCACTTCACTTGATCCTAAGTAATTTCCCTCTAGTTAATAATTACATGTTTACAATCCTTTGAGGTAATTTTATAAAGTCCGGCCATTCGTTAAAACTACCTATTGAAACAGTGAGTGGCAGAGCCAAGGAAAAGGTAATGTAGCACCTAGAGTATAATGGAACACTCGGTAATATGTGGGGTTTTGATACGTACTTAATATTCAGTAGCAGAAAGTATTACTGAGCTGATTTTTATAAAGTCAATGGCCACTAAACACTGCAATCACTTTACAACTGTCAGCTCTTCAAGTAAATCTTAGTCCTAAAGGATTGCAACATTAATTCGTCGAGAGCAATTAGCGCTCTGCTGGTTAACGTACAGAATTGGAAACTCATTGTAACATCGAGGCTAAAAACGTGACAAATCAACATTGACAACCAGAGTGCGTGCACTGACATCCCCGGTGCAAACAAAATGTTACACAATTGCAAAATCCCCTAGTTTCGACGTCGCAGCTGGATTTGGCGTCCGCCGCTCCTGATCAAATCATGAAAACCTTCCAAAAGCGAAGCGTTACTGTGTAGAAAAATTGCCAGCATTAAATATTGTAATTTTTGTATTAAGATATCGTATTTAAACGCTACACTATTATCACATCTCACGAAAAATTTGTAAAAAAATTATCCGAGTGAATTTCAAGTATCGTTTTGGGTCCGAAAGGTTATCGAGGTTGAAATTTAGAGGATTCAGGCGTGGCGAGCGTCCGGACCCGAAGTCATTTCCACATTACGCTCCAACACTAAATAGCCGCCATAGAAAAGGAAAAAATTGACGTAGAAAATTTATTTTCGGTTCCGGACACTTCGCCACGGGCTCGGCTTCTCAATTCAGGTAGCAATAGCTCAGTCGTCCAAACCAAAGTGAACCCTACATGAGGCCTGTCATTAGCTTTGGTAGAAACAACCGTTTTGTGCCTGTACAAGTACGTCTCGTAACACGTAACGTAACAAAGCGCAGTTCACGCTTATAATAATATACAATACACCAATACTTCGACACGTTCGTTCACGTCGACGCTGACGCCTCAGTTCTCGACCGAAGGAGAAATATACACATACCTGGATTACAGTACCTCTAAGGTGTTATTTCCATCAAACACCAGCTTGCATCATATTGTCGTATCTAACAATAACGTCTCATTTTGTAATTCATAACAATTAAATTTTTAGCTAACTACAAACGATTAAAATGCAAGTTTAATTACAGAAATTATCATTCATTATCACTCGATAAGGCTATACACATTTAAAGCGAGAAAATAATCGAAACGATTCACAAGTGTATATTACAAGAACTTTAAGGGCCGTTCGGGTGAGGCGATTTACGGGCGACGTGAAACTGTATCGAAGTGACATTTATTAAAAGATATGAATATTTTTGGATTTAAAGACGATCATTTATATGTTCCATAAGTTCAATGATACGAGCTCGCGCGTAAATCGCGTGGCCCTAACAGGCTCCCCGTGTATAAACTATTATCCTTCGAGTCTCGCAACTCATTCCACTTTTTCATATATTATACTTGTCGTTATACAGTTTGTGTACAAGTTAGGTCAGTAAATACAATCGCAGTACGACAGCGACGACCTGTTACAGTCCTAACTACCTAACCTAATTGTATATGCGACTCGAGTGAGCTGCCTCGGCTAAGGGTCTTGCAACATGGAGCTCGTACTGTCCCAGCTGATACGAAGTATCGTATAAATAATATTTTATTAGTGTTTATTAACAGCACGGAGAGATATTTGTATGTTTAATCGGATCCAAATCGAGATCTAATTCAATATCGAAATCCAATGATAGCACATCCAAAGAACACAAAGATAAGTAGAAATGGTACAAGCGATAATAGTGTGATGAAAACCGATCTAGCCAAATTAACACAAACAAATCAGTAACTATATTCTTACCACTAAGTAATTTGCATTTTTATCGGTTGTCAATCGTTAATTTGAATATGTACATCCTAGAGCAAATAATTTTAATTCTATTTTTGTTGTCTTGTTCGTCAATTTAGGACTTTTATCAATTATCATTTCTTAACATGCTTTGATATAAAATCTAACTTTATGCTCCAAAAATCAGTTCGACATTGTATTAATACAGTGATAGGCAAGAAATGTCATAGGTATAGGAAGCTACTGACCTAACAGTATGCACTGTTGATCGGTGTGTTCCGCCCACTTACCATTTCTACTCGTCTCTGTGTACTTTCATAAAAACTTGACTGAATGTATTTTTAGCTGACATAACATTATGTACTTAACGTGTTTATGTAATACATATAAAATTTAATTATAACTGACGCAAAAATATATCAATTATTAGCGGTAGGAGAAAACGACGTTACGTATTGTTTATCAGCCAATTTCTCCTTAATTTCTGAGATCATTTTGGTTATTACATTTCATTATTTGAAGGTCGTTAAAATTAACTTTTCTTTGAAATAAGAGAGCAAGTGAGTTTGAAATGATTAATTATATATTAACCAAGAATCTTTCATACACATGCTAGACCCTAATTTGAAGCCAATATTTTACGGTCAAATTTTAGAAAAATACTTTCATTTCTGATATTGTACCTGTATCAATATGTCAGTCAATCTTCATTGCGAACTAGAACCGACAAAAAATATTATATCCTTTATGCAGCTTTAAAAACGATTTTAATTAGACACGCGAGATTCCGTTATCCGCTAATTTGTATTGAAGAATTAAACGAGCACATAATAAGATATATAACACATAACACCGTAATGCACTTTAATTAATATTCAACGTGATAATATCGCCCTCACATGCGCGGCGAGTCATCAAAGTCGCGTATACAATAATCAATAATATACACGATGTCCGCTGCGTTTTGTGTTTTATGTGCTGCTTTTGATTAGAGATGTTCATGGAAAACTGTACAACCATACAATGTGGCGGCTCATGATCCAACGGAATGATTCCACGATCGAGATATAATCACCACCACCAAACTTGTAACGCTGAGTTGGGCAAAAGTATTTTTAAAACGAATCCTAGGCGAGATTTATAAATCCTTAATGCTCAGTTTTTCGATAATCTTTTAATTAGTCTCAAGAGCTGTGGTGGGAGTTATGTTATAGACCAATGTCAATAAATCGGGCACGGCGAAGTGTCGAGCCCCAGCAACGCAGCAAACGAAAGCTACGGAATGCAGTTGCAGGTATTGTAGGCACGCTCATGCGTCGCCGAGGCGGGCCGCGACGTTCCGCTTCACGACTGGACGATGACATATTCCTCTTTACTATCGATACACGCAAGTTTTAATGACTAGTACATTTTTTCCAAATATTACTTTATATCTAATTATTATTTTAGTATATATTCAGAAAAACTACGAAGGTACTCAGCTTTCATATGTAGGAATTTTCGAATAGTTACCGCAAGTTTGTGCAGAATCACATCATAATACTTTCCACAGCACACGTCCGAGGTCTAACACAAAACGTCAGCATTCACAACTCGAGGTGTAGTAGCATCCACGCGGACTGCTGCTCCGCGCCACCCGCTGCCCACCAGTTCCGGCGGTACATCACAAATATAGTTCACAAGGGTTGTTATCGTCCCCACTGCGGGGAGCGCGACGCGGGGCCGGGCCCGCGGGCCACCGGGGGCCGCGGGGGCGCGGTCGACGGGCTGCAACAATTTATTTATCGAATCAAACTATTCCATTTATGTAAAAGTAAACGTATATCTATTTGATTGGTTTTACATTATGCATTGAATGAAGCAAAATGACAAGAGAGCAAGTTAAGTAAGTAAACATGATTGTCGTACAGGGCGATGGTGACTGTTATGTTTAGTAGTAAGGAAATTATTCTTAATTAACTTCTGGCAGAATTTCAATTTTATTCACGGGTTGATCGAGAGTGTAATTGAAATCCGTCATTTGTGTATCGATTTCATTTACAAAGAGAGGACTCTCGAGAAGCTAACAAAAATGTTAGCACTTTAATACTTTTCGTTAATCGACGGTGGTTCATCTCGTGGGCGGAATAAAGCAACGGAATCGAATAGTATTAGCTGCCACGTATAGATGTGTACGTTTCTTTCGGTGGAACCAGATCGAGACCACGGTTT
>DWRA01001856.1:0-15575 GCA_018250295.1 Spathilepia clonius
ACATGTTTTTGTCTCATATTTTGGCATGCATATTATAGATTTTCAATGACATCGAAGAAGTGTGCACCTAAATACATAGTATGTGCGCACAGATCTCTTCATCTCTAGTTATAATACGTTTTTGGGCGTATTTTTGTGTAAGCTAGCCATATAAGAAATTGGATTACCTTCTGATAATGTTTAGGGATAGGTTGAGCGTGATACTTGTCGTCGCTTCTCGCTTTCAGATCTTCCAGAGAATCCGTGATGTAGGGAATCTAGAATGGCAAGGAAAAATCAATAACGTTCTATCATTTAATATAAAAACATTTTTAAAAAAAGCATTTAAAATTATCGGGCTATCTAACGAGCTCAGAAAAGGCTTAGGTGAAAATTTACAGGCATATAATAAATTAAAGTAATGTATAATACATATGGGAAAAATCGAGTCTTGCGCCATGAATATGGGCTCTATGACACAAGGTCCTCTTTTTTTACCTGCCTTTTTTGGATTCATCTGCATTTTAAAAATAATGCTTTATAAAGTAACAGTGAATGAAAATATTATATCTTACATTTAAAAAAATGTGAAAGATGTTTAGATCTACAAATTCGCTCTTAGCTAATTCACATTGCTACACTATAAATATGCTAAGTAACTTAAAGCAAAAGTAAATTACATATTAATAAAATAAGTAAGTAGTAAAAAATAATAAAAGTAAACTAAGTAAAAATACTTTTCCATTGATAAGTAAAATATAATAATAAATAAACATACCTGATTTCTTTTGCGAGCTTTGGGGTTGGGCGCGTAGCCAATAGGACCTTGCATTTTCATCGATTTGACTACATCGGGATCTATAGACCTAGGTTTTCTGAAATTAACATGCATTTTTAAACACTTGTCATAACTTTCCCAGATATTGCAAAAACAGAATCACTCAAACATGACATTCTAATACAATCTCCAGATGTATAAATTCATTTGTGATCATAATATTTACCAAGTTATTTAATGATGGCCACGAATGGCTGTGACCTTTTAGTATCAGATGACTGCCCCCTTTGAACTTTGTATTAAAGAGTTACATATAAAGAAAATAAGTTTACAGAAAACTTTCTGCACTTACATCTAAAAATGCCCAAAAAGTATTACTTCGAAAATAATAAATAATAGGAACTCATATTCATACCTGTACATCCGTTTAAAGAATTCCTCAGACAACTCGTTGAACCATTTCTTGCCCGAGGTTAACGGTGGTAGGGACACAGTAGAAAAATTGAAGTTGGTGTCACTGACACGTGCGTAAGGGAGTCCCGGCATCGGATCCGCGAATTCTGTTTGTCTGGGAACAATATTATGTCGTTATATTTTTATTCTTTAACAGCTAATATGTTGAAATTCTTAAAAAAATGGGCAGATTATGACTTTAATATGCATGTGTATATGCGTAATATCGTATGCGTGTGTATATTGTAGAATTATTAATAGTAAAAAAGTACTATTTAATATTGAAAATGTGTTTTTGTGACATTGATCAAACTACACTTGAAATAGATAGACAAAATCAAAATGTATACTAATAACATAACAATTAATAAATTTATGGTATTTGTGGTAAGATTAACTTGAGGTATTCCAACTTGGTCCTCAGGGGTAGCAATGCGTCTGTGGCCGAATTCAGTTGGGATTCTGGTTTTATCTGAGGTGGATCACAGATATCCATGGGCGGCAGTTACCACTTGCCATCAGGTGGACTGCATGTTCGTTTGCTACCCCATCATATTTAAAAAAAAATTAAAAAGGAAATACGTTATCAACGTTACCTGGAAAAATTATTGTAAACTGGTTCATGGTTATGTTGAGCAGAAAACAGGTGAAGGTGGCCAGCTTGGTTACCAAAAACAAGCGCTTGACTGGTCGATGATACATCCATTACACTGCAGAGTGAGCTTTGTGTATCCACCTATAGAAATCAAAATTAATATTATTTTATAAAATATTGTAGTGTGAGATTTTAACTAGGTAAATATATTTCAAAATAGATGCAGTCTGAGAATGCGATACTAAAAATACATAGGTATATTGTGTTAAAGCACGTACTTTTGATATCAAAATGATAATTAATAAAGCTTTTAAATTATTATAGACTTTTAATGAAAGTAAGTGGGAAACTAACTCTAGAAAATAAATCAAGTTTTTAATCTAAAGCTTGTCTTGTATTAGTAATATGTTTATCTCCATAGTGACCTCACTGCAAATAAAACAGACTGAAATAGGGGTATTGGAACACAAGCTGACACAATAGCAGTTCTTCCCGAGAACATTGGTACGTAGTATGGAGGCAAGACTAATGATATTAGACACGCCCGTTCCGAGCCTATTACATATAAGTGTTACCTGGAATACAGACTGATTATCCACACTAGACGACGCATTGACACGAATGAGCGCAACATGTCCGTCGCCGGACACAGCGGCCGCTCTCCCCGAGAACACCGGGAGAAAGTGGAGCAGAAGGGGCGGGGACGCCGTCGATATAGACCACGCCCCCTCCGAGCTGGTACCGCCGCGCAGGTACCGCACGTCCCACACAACCACGTACGGCTCTGCTACGGCTACGCTGCCTCTGTTGAGATTTTTGTATTAATAACAACAATTACAACAATGTTACCCCGTTTTACGCGAGGGATATGTTTCGGAAAAAATCGCGTTAAGTGAAATTCGTGTATATGGGGTTTACGATTAAACATAGTTACCATTTAATATAAAAAAATACGAATCATTTGAATCAATAATTTTGATTCTCAGAACCCTTTATGCAGTATTGCATGTTATTTTTACCGAAAGATGAGGAGTCACTTCTTAAGTAAAAGTAGATTAAAATTCTTATGTAGGAAATTCGTGTAACGCAGGGATTTTAACGCGAAATTTGATATTTGCGTTATAGTGAAACCGCGCACAACGGGGTCGCGTACAGCGGGGTATTACCGTATATCATAATACAATACAATTGTCAAACCCTGCTTATTTCTACATTATATTAAAAGCAGCATGACTATTGATTATATAAACAAATACATACAGACTGACATTTACCCTGAAATTCTGTAAATTAAATTATTCAACTATTTTATAGAAATCCAGAATGTCGGAAACTTGCCAGTTCATCTAAAGATGGAGATGTTAGAATATGGGACACAGTGACTTGTCTTACAATTCTAAGTTTAACGGGGCATTCCAAGGCAGTCACTTCAGTAAAATGGGGTGGCACCGGTCTCATCTATACATCTTCACAAGACCGGACAATAAAAGTGAGCATTACATTTTTTATTATAAATTTTTGTAACACCGTAGTCCTTCATACTTCTAGTATGAGATAGGCATATTATGATCCAATTAAAGAACAGAAAAAGAATCAGTAATTAGTAAGTGGTGCTTGAAGAGTGTTGTAATGAAGACATACTTTGAGGTGTTCCAATGTAGTCCTCAGTGGTAGCAATTCGTATGCACCTACAGTAGGATTGTATCTAGAGTTGATTACAAGGGTTGTGTATGGTGCAGTTGCCTCTTAACATCAGGTGGATTGTATACTCATTTACCACTTCCATCTCATAAAAAAATACATGTCTTCTCCAGTGCCCCCTAAAATCAGACGATAAATACTCATCTATATATGTATAAACAGACAACAACTGGTTACGGTGAGGTAGACAAAATTTGTTGGATTACACATTATTGTTAGCAATATAAATTTATCTTAACAAAATGTAATAATAAAGTATGGAATGTATTAAAATACACAGATTCTGTTTAAAGGTATGGAGAGCTGAAGATGGGATTCTTTGCAGAACTTTAGAAGGCCATGCTCATTGGGTTAACACATTAGCTCTCAGTACAGATTATGTGCTGCGCACGGGCCCTTTCCATCCTATCCTGGATAAGCAAGACAGAACTTCTGACAGTAAATATAAGCTATAAAATAAGATAACAATAATTTAGGCATTGCCTGTATTTCTAAAATATACTGTAAATTTAAAATAATGCCAATTGTTAAGTCTTCTTTATTTCCACTATTTAATGTATTTCAAAATTATAATTTGTAAATTTTTGTTAATTTTGCAGTTTCAACTGCAGTAGTTAACCATTTTTTATGCTTTTAGTACTGTTATTCAAGAATTGGTATAAAAGAATATATATATAAAAAAGGTGATGTCCTATGTTGATAATCTTCTGTATTTTAGAAAAGGTGTTACATCAGCGAGCTTTGGAGAGGTACGATCAAACTTGTCCTCAGGGTGCTGAGCGCTTGGTATCAGGCTCAGATGACTTCACATTGTTTCTCTGGTTACCAGAAAAAGAGAAAAGGCCTCTAGCCAGAATGACTGGGCACCAACAACTTATTAATGATGTTAAGTTCTCGCCAGACACTAGGTCATTATCATTTAAATATTTATTTTAAAAGTACTTTGTTTTATAGAAACACAATCTTGAACTGTATTCCTTTGTCAGGAAATAAACCTATCAAGTATGTGAAACCCTCACAATTTCATTTTATTATATAAGGATGCACTGGATTTTTGGTTTTTTACTCAGGAAAGGTATTTGCAAAAAAAAAAATTCTTTAAAATATACACAATAATTGAAGCTTTGTAGCACACTCTCTGTTAAAATTTAAATTTTAACATTTAAATTAGTAATATAAAAACTTATTTTACAATAAAATTATAAACTAAAAACTTTTTACAATACTTAAAACTAAAAAAAAACTAAAAAACCATAAAATAAATAAATAATAATATTAAATACAGTTATTTTAGTATTAGAAACAGTTAACTAATTTGTATAGGTATTGTGCTAAACGTCGGTATTTTTTTAGGATAATAGCATCAGCATCTTTCGACAAATCTGTAAAGTTATGGGAATCTACAACAGGCAAGTTCATAACTACTCTCAGAGGACACGTCCAAGCTGTATATATGGTGGCATGGTCTGCAGATTCAAGACTACTGCTCAGTTCAAGTGCAGATTCAACTTTGAAAGGTACAATAAAATATAAACGATGTTTTATACAACTTAAGTACTTGTAAATTAAAAAAAAAACATTAAGATTTGTTAAAAAGACTATCACAAGGAAATATTTTTAATCGTACTTATTATTTTACAACATTACTAATTAGGACCGTTTATAATTTTTTTATTAGTTTGGAGCATGAAAACAAAAAAATTGGAGCTGGATTTACCAGGCCATGCTGATGAGGTGTTTGCAGTAGACTGGTCACCAGATGGATCGTATGTGGCATCAGGAGGAAAAGACAAAGTTTTAAAATTGTATGTGCATTTAGTTACTAATTTTGTTATAGTTTTTAATTAAACTCTTCTTTACATATTTTTAATGTAGTAGTTGAATAAATAGGAATACTTTAATAATTTTGATATATAATTTTTTGTTACAGGTGGCAACACTAAAAGAAAAAAACATCTGAAGATTAAGTTTATTGTTGAAATAAGTTTAATACATTATTATACCTTATTATATAAAATAATTAAAATGAATGTGTTGTTACTTGATTTTGATACTCTTTTTAACGTTTGCCTTTATACCTGAAGCTTCACCTCCATATCGGGTCACCTCATTCCTGGGTTCACGAATGGCACCCTTCCTCCTGATTTTAGCCTTTCTGTATTTTAGCTTATGCTTCACTCTAGGATTTCTCTGTTCCTTCTTTCTGTGAGGTGTCAGACCTTTATTCTTGGCAATCTGATAAGTAATTTCACGCTTATCACCAACTTCATCAACTATAATAGCTCCAGATGAGGTAGAAGGTTTTGTCTCATTCTCTTCAGCATCCTCATTATCAGAAAATCCACTTTCTTCAGATTCATTTGTGGTCCTGGGCATATTATCATCTTCATTTTGTTTGAAGAAGTCATTTCCATCATATTCTTCATCATCATCAGACACTCCAGTGTCAGCGCCATCATCTTTCTCCAATGACGTAATAAGTTTTAGTTTCTTAGGGTTTTGGCTGGAGTCCAGTTGCTTATCTGATTTTCGTTTACTTCTGCCCCTGTCCTCTTCAATACGCAATTCCAAGTTAGTCTTTACAGCAGTTAATATCTTATCTAATTGTGGCTTAATCACTTCTTGATATATAGGTTCTATTTTGTTCAACATTTGTCTGTACTGGTATAACCTTTTGATGACTGGGTGGTTTTGTATATTGATTCTTCGACTTTTTAATAAAAGATAGAAACTAATGTTGGTGCAGTAATTTAAAATGAGGTCATAATTAGTTTTTACAAATTTGGAAGCAGGACATTGAGGTAATTTTCCACCCTTAACTAGATCTAAGACAGGTTGTAAATCATCCTTGGCGACAGTTAACTTTGTTTTGAAATCCTCTACAAGGCCTGAAAATTCCGGACTCTCCTTTTCAAATAACTGCAGCTTTTGCCTCTTGGTTAATTGGCTCAAATCACTTTTTACGACAGACTCCTGTTTAGACTCATCTGTCGCCTGGGCATTGAATAATTCAAAAGAAAAATCCTCGTCTCCAAGTTGTTCAATCAGCTTTTTTTGTATATTTTTTGCCTCCTCTTCTTCCATCAACGCATCTTCTTCATCACCCTGAAATCCTCCATAATCCTCATCTACGTAGTCTGTTGAGTAGTAGGATCTTTTCTTTTTACCCCAAGCTTTTGAATCAGGGAGGTCATCATCAGACTTTTCCTGTCCTTCTATGTCACTGTCTGCAATATCCAAATCCTTTTTCCCATCTGAATCATTATCAGATCCAGAGAAGCCATAAACCTCATCCTCACTCTCAGACTCATGTTTTCTCTTTCGTAATTTTGTCAGGATCTGCTTTTCTTTTTCAGAATACTCTTCCTCTGAGTCAGACAGCTCATAATTCCCCTGCATATCATACTTGGTATTTATTCTGTAACAAGAAAAGATAAGTTGAACCTTTGTAATTTTAACATAATAAAATTAATGATTCTTTTTGAATTTGCTGCACCTAACCATTAACATGTAATTAATGGCAAATCATTCACAAATAACTTGAAGTAGTCAAATACACTTCAGTATCGTAACGTATGTATTAAAACAGCCGTTAAATATAACACTTCACAAGGAGAAATATGGATGCTGAGTTCTCAAAACTCCAGATTGAATCGATCCACGTGTTTGTCATTTAAAAAACCCTTACCACTTGTTACCACGAAACAAAGTCAAGTAGTTTAAACAAATAAATGTAACGTTAAAACAAAAACTGAAGAGACAAATTGATCAGTATACAAACCTGATTTTGTCTGCCATTGCGTAGTTTAATTGAATTACTGTTTGAAGTAAAAGGTATGCATTGCCAAAGGTTATAAATATTTTCTAATGACTATTTCAACCACTACAATATGAACTACTTCAAATACTAAAACGTAAAGTTTTACGGTTATTTTAAAGGATATGTCCCTAATAAAATCTAGAAAATAAAATCGAAGCCCCTAAAGTTAGCACTACGATGTGACATTAGTGACATAGCAAATTGCTAATTGCTATTTAATAAAAAAAAACGGGGCTGCCAGCATAAATAACTTATTTACACACCTTTATTATCTTTCTATACGATAAATATAATTTGAAGTAATACAGTCAGTTACCTATTTTTGTTCTTTTTAGAATTTTCTGCATTTATTTTTATTTTAGTCCTTCATATTTTATATCTGGATCTGGGACACTTATAAATCTTATGTTTTATTATCATTAAGTATTCATTAACTTGAATAAATGTATGTTTAGAAAAATATATTGCATTCAATTATACAAATTTCTGAGTAGAGTGTAATAAATAATATATCGACTATACATAGCCGGCTGTTTGACTATTTAATTGGGTACTAAGGAAATTAACAAACACAAACAAGAAAAAATGTCATGTTGTTAAAATTTAAAATTCAATGAACAGCTCTAACAGCTGATCTCTTGCGAGTGTTACGAATTATGATGTATTTGATTAATATTTATGATATAGTTGAGCTGGATGGAATAATAGTTTAAGTACAAAACCTCCTTCGTTTATTACCAGTCTATGAGTTTAAAAAAAAACGTGTACGTTCGATATACAATGGGATTTTTAAATTCTCCAACATCTCTGTTAGTTTTCGTGTTTTTCATTTATAATTTTAATAACAACATGATAACAAGTGTTGATGCTCTAAAAGCCAAGAAAGTAAATGAATGTCAGCGGTGTAAAATATTAACAAAATCAGTTAAACACTGGCTCGCTAAGACGTCACGGGGATATCACGAAGGCGGAGATACGGCATGGCAAGAAGCGAAACTAAAATCGTACGCGCGGAGTGAAATGCGGTTAGTTGAGATACAGGAAGGCTTGTGCACAGAGTTAGATTTAGAATACCAGGACGAATGCTATGCTATAACTGAGGAAACAGATCAATTACTCGATAAATGGTGGTTCCATAAAGATTACAAATCATTAGACTTGTTTACTTGGCTGTGTATCGATACGCTATTGTACTGTTGTCCAAAACACCACTATGGACCTTCATGCGACCCTTGTCCTACAGATATAGAACAAAAAATCTGTGGTGACAATGGTAAGTGTCACGGTGAAGGTACAAGAAAGGGGAATGGAACTTGTATTTGTAAACATGGCTATTCCGGTACACTATGTAATGAATGTGCTGATAATTTCTATACGAGCGTTAATGGTATCTGTGATGCTTGCCATCCATCATGTCAAGGGTGTGATGGTGATGGCCCAGATGCATGTCAGTCATGCAAAACTGGATGGCAACTGGAAGCCGGTATGTGTGTCGATATTGATGAATGTGCTGATGTGTCTACTTGCAAACCTCATCAATTTTGTATTAACATCGAAGGTAGTTATTCATGTAAACGATGTGATAAAACATGTGAAACTTGTGTAGGATTAGGTCCTAGAAACTGTACTTCATGTGAGCCCCAGCTCGTGATGCTGAGTGGCATGTGTATTGACGATGAACGCTTAACATACGTGATGCAAAGAGCTGCATTATACATTTTAATGATATTGTTAACAATATTTGTATTCCCAAGATCAAAAGATATGGCTTATTATATGGTACTGAGTGTTGCGGCAACTATCTATTATTTTGAAGAATCATCAGAAGTAGGTCTTCTAGATATAATTAATCACATATTTTCATAGTAAATCAAATTATGCAATGAATTGTATAGTAATAAGTGAAACATTTTATAAAGGTGTATTAAAAATACATTTTATTGTGAAAGGTACATCATAACTACAATTTATTATCATTTATATACAAAAATTAAATACAATGCTTGAATACAATAACCAATTGCATAAAGTAAACAAATTGTGTAAATACTTAACATAGATATTCCCTAAATGTAATCAAACATTCCAATGATAAACTTACGTGTATGTAAAATTTGTGGAAAATATAAGGTAACATAGTATTGGGGCATTTCGCAGTATATCATATTTTGACAACGCAGACAAGATATAAAAAGGTACAATTAATAATGCAGATGTATATTTATGAATAAGATTGTTGTATATAGTTTGTCAAATCATGTCACAGACCAAGTTGGTTGTTGTAGATATTCATCATAGCTGCAAAATCTTTTATATGTACTTATTGCACATAGGAAGAATGTATTATTTATATTGTTTTTGCATTATAATGTTAAGAAAGGGATACACACAATCTGACCATACACAAATTCCTGTGTGTAGGCATTTATATAGTGAGATAGTAAATAGTTTATAGTGCAAATCATTTTCAAACTTGCAGTAGATTCAGCAGTATCTGTCATTAATTACATGAGATTTTAGCCTTTTAGATAAATGGACACCTTTGTTGGTTAAATAATAAATATCTTGGATTCTAGATTACTCTAGACCTAGTATCCCCACTGTACTATAAAAAACTGAACAACCAGAAACTTATTGATATATCTTAATATCAAAACACAACACAAACTATAAATTGTAGATTATTTTACGTAATACATTTTGTGTAAAAGCAGTCTTATTAACTTTACACCAATGTATTGTAAAGTAAATTGGCATTTGTTAGTTTGGCTAATTATAGGCAGAAGAACATATTATATGTATCTGATAAAGACATTAATTAGATTACATGTTATTTGTGATAAACATAAGCCAGTCTAAATTTTAGAATGGCCAGACAATAAAATAATAACCAAAAAGCTTAGTGTACTTGATCTGAACAAAAACCAAATAGAAAAAAATGTTTTGTCTATAGAAGACTTGCTAGACAAACATTTAATTATATACATTCTCGAATTTTATCATTAAAATGGTGGGTTTTTAGTACAATTTATTGTTATTTATGCTTGAAATAATTAAACATTAAATTTATATTTTCAGTTGTTTCATTTTAGTTAAGTGAAATATTTTACTCAGTTTACCCAAATATAATGAACAAGAGCCAAAATAAATGAATGTACTGTATTGATATTGTTTTCAGGGTACTGTAACACAATTCATGAACAATCATGATTTAGTTTGCTTACTTAAGGTATAATATATTATTCAACAAAATAAATCCTTGTAAATAAGTGTTTGTAAATAAATGGTTTTAACAAAATCAACACAAATTATAAATGAAACATAACTTTGTTCTAAATTTTCATTTTTTGGTAATTTGTTATTATTAAGTACTAATATAACATTAGTTTAAAACTACTTGTAAAATAAAACCTAGTAAAGTTTCACTAGCTACTCCCTTTTCAAGTTTTTATGACAAATCATACCTTTATAATTAAAATGACATAAAAAAGTGGGGTAATTAATTTTATTTACGACATTAAATCAATTCCAAAAGGAGAAAATACTTTATACAGACAATTTAAAAATTGAAGATTGTAAATGACCAATAAATTTATGTTGTGTCAACGGATTTTTACATAACTTTGTGTCACCATAATTATAAAGGTGTAACACACTAAACAGTACTAGAAGTGAAGCTACATAAAAAAAAAATTAAAATAATACGCACGACTAGCACTCAAAATGCTGCAATATAAAAAGCTTAATTACGATAAAGTAAGATTACATGTAAATTCAAAGTCAATAAACATGATGAAACTAATCTGTACTACTAAACAGCATAAGAAGTTTATAATCGTCATCACACATCATACCAGCCTATGGAATACAAAAAGTTTCACTTTTCACACAGATATCAACATCAGTCTGCATACATACAGGCATGCTTATTATAATTTATTACAAACATTAGTTTCGGTCCCATTTAAAATACTATTTAAATACTTTCATTATCCTTCAAATCCAATCGATAACTGATTTCAAATGAATATTGGCATTCACCTTTCGTGAGCGGGCTCGGCTCCTTTCATTCGAACGGATATACAGAAATGTACTGGTTTTTGATTACGAAAAATATTGTAACTGAATTATTTATGTTCATAACGAATAAAATAATATTTTAATGACGGCCATTTTTTCCTCTTTCATACTCTATTATGTCGACATTGTTTAATGCAAAATACTGTGTAAATCGTAATAATGCTTTGGAAATCGACATACATAATTATATACAGGGAATCTACACAAACGTTGCGGCAGCATGTTCAGTATATGACCGTCATCTGTTTCCATTAATTATTGTTATAAATGAATTAAACCGGCTAATTTCGTAGCTTGAACCACTTATTGTGAAAGTGATGTTTTCCCTAATCAATACTTTTAGCTCAGTCCGTGTCTTAGGTTCATGGAATGTTTCTACTTACTTTTCATGGCATAGTTTTGCATGATGTAACGATGTTATTGTATAATAAAAGACCAGAAATTCCCATACAAAAACTATAAAAGCTTCAAAAAGTTTATACTTCTATGATATCTATCAATTATCGCAGCAATTATTTTTTATATCAGTTCCGCGCCCAAGAAGCTTCGATAACAACTTGTCTTCATACAACAGCTAAAGTTGAGGTTAATACATCATGAAGAGTCAAGAGCGTGACGTCAATATGCGAATAAATTTACAAAAGCTTCTTATTATAGAGTAAATTCAGATTTTTCTAGTTGCGAAGGGCTGCTCACTTAATTCTATACAAAACAGTGGACGATTGATGCAATATGGTACGGTATGATGTTAGGTGTTAATACTAGTAGTTGAGTATGGTGTAAATCCTTAGCAAAGTAAATCCTTAGCAAAGTAAAGTAAAAACTAGTGTTATGTGTTTATCTACTTATACATTAATCTATTATAATATCTATTGCAGCAAAAATGGTGTACAATAACAACTTAACAATGCCACAAGGCGCGTCATTGCGTTTATATCTTATTTTAAGTGCTTACCTATTTACTAACGTCCAACAAAGAGACTTTTCAATTGAAATAATGTTAGAGAAATCGCTGAGAAGATAACGCGATTATGACAGTATCTTGAACGATACACGGTGAAGACGGAATACTAATTAGAAAGAAAAGCCGCTTATATCTTTTGCTGGCATCACTCGAGAGAACGATATTTTTGGGAATTAATTTAGAGAATTACATCGTGAAATATTGAGTGTGCAATGCCGGTGTAGGTTACCGGAAGAAATCTAACAAAAATATCATGCAGGGAGCAATAGGCCCGTTATAAAATGTAATGATTATAATTCCATAATGTAATGTATTAAGTAAGTAAGATATATATTCTAATGGATCGTGCAGTTCGATTGTGGAGTTTTAAAGCATGTGATTGTGTGTAGAGCGTGTAGTTATCCATGGTAAGTGACGTTGTCACGTTAATCTCTATGAGCGACGTCTGCGTTTGAATCGACAGACTTTGATCATTCGCCTTCTAATTGATTATAGATAAAGGCAAGGTAGTGATGAATAAAATTGACCAACAATATATCGATAATTGGTGGACATCGACCGATTGTGTATGTGTGTGTGCGACACATGGGTGATCCTATCGCGATGATCTTATACGTCTAGATCAAACAGTTTAGAAAACTCGTAAAAAATACTGTATAGTGATTTTTCTGAACTTAAACGCACACACTTTACGAACGCGAATACTCGACGTTGGCGTCTTCTGTGACGTTTTTTTCATAAATGGAATTTTAGAGGTCTGTAATAGAAACGCGCAAGCGAGACGTGTTATCGGTATGGCCACGACGGTCATGGACTCGACGTCGACGTCTTGTGACACGCACACGTTTTTGATGCGTGGAATCCAGGCGTATATAATATTACCCAAGGGTAATTCTTGACATGAAACATTTGCCTGTAATGTAATGTAAACGTTCCGATTTGAGCATTACAACGTGAGTGAAGAGAAGCGAGCATAATCCGTAATACAATCCATTCTGTGTAAAATTATCAAATACTCAAATTGAATCGTTACATTACATGCGAATGTTCGTCAGTCTGTGAGACAGTATTGTGACGTAACGCTCAAAAAATAATCTTGGATTGTTACTACGCAGGCGAATGTTCTAGCGAGGGAGCGCATTTAGGGTTCATCTACGGACACAGAACGTGTCAGACACGTGCGGTGGCAAACGTGGCAAAAGTATTATTTTATGTAATGTGTATATTGATATTGCGTATATCTACCGTAAGTGCTTGTTCTTATGGAAGTTGTAGACGCGGGTTGGATCGCGGCGTGGTAGCCCTCGCGATTCGTGGTCACACTGACCGCTAGTCGCGAGTTTGTCCGTAACTTACCCATGTCTGCAAGTAGTATGTGAACACTTACATACAATATAATATGTTTAATATTTTGTGACATTCGTATATTATTAACCGTGACTAACACATCAGACACGGGCCGTACCTGTCAAAGTTTTATAGAGAAAAATTTAATTTAGTGCCACAGCCTGTGTCCGACATGCTCAAAGCCTGTAAATACATAAGCTATCAGACACCCAGAAATCCAAAGGTCGGATATATCCATATTTTTCTATACAATATTTTACAGGCACGGGCGTGTCTGCGCGGCTCCTTTACCAAAGATATAAATACACATTGTAAAATCGATTCGATTTTGTTTCGCCACAGACCACGTCCGACACGTTCGATGCGTGTAGCTATAAAAGGGTCGTCGCACGCGTTAGGCGCGCAGTCGGCAGGCGCGCGTCGGTCAGAGCGCGCGGTGGTGCGAGGCGAGCTGCGCGGCGAGCTGCCGCTGCTGCAGCAGGCAGTAGAGGATGCCGGCCTGCGCCATGGCGTCCACGGTGCCGGCCGCCAGCTGGTCGGCGCGCTGCTTGCCGCCCGCCGCCGCGGCCGGCCGCAGCAGCGTCGGCCCGAACACCGTCGCCAGGTTGTGCATCGACATCTTGTTCTCGCTCTCGTGCTGGTTTACCCTGGAATACGATACTTGTTACCAGAATGTGTGTATTGTTTTTCCATTGTATGTATCTTATGTATATATGTCTCATTTGGCTAATGGCTTAACGGATGTTAACATACAAGATGGGATGGATTAGTCTCAATTGCGAGAGTGATGCACTATATATATATTTATTAATTTACCGCCTGCTACAAAAAGTATATTAAATATGAATAATGCATTTTATTATAGAATTATATTACCTCTATTATTATAGTATTTGCTTTTTCCTTTTCAGTTGATTATTATTAAGCAGTCGGGATTTTTGTCCCAACAAAACAAAATATTCCTAGTTATAATATTCTTATTAGTGTTTCGTGAACAATGTTATTGGCTACATTCAAATTGTATAATACCCTTAAGTATATCAATATTTTAAAATATATTAAATGACTTGCAAGAGATATTTATATTAAACGTACATAATATTATCCGAAAACTATTGGCATAAATTTTTACAATTAAAATTTTACATTGCACTAAGCAATAATATTTACTTAATAAATGAATCATATTACAGATAAAAAATATTTCTCAAAAGCAATTAAATTAGTCTCAAAGAGGTAAATAAATCGCGGTAAATTAGCACAATAAATAACCATACTTGTTTAAAACAACCTATAATACTAACTTGACGAAATGGTTGAGGAGGAAATCTATACAGTTCTTGTTGAGATCAGGCAGCTGGGCGTAGCACTTGAGTAGCGCGTGGCGACGCGTGTGTGCCGGCCCCGAGTCCACTGACGTGCCAACACCCTGTATGAATAACGGCGTTTTTTTTTATATGATGGTGTAGCAAAAAAGCATGCAGTCCACCTGATGGTAAGTGGCAACTGCGGCCTCTGGACATTTCTGATCCATCCCAGGCAAGACCAGAATCCCAACGGAAGTCGACCACAGATGCGTTGTTACCCCTGAGGACTAAGTTGGAATGCCTCTTTAAGTTTATCTCTCTTATCACACTCTTCAAACCAGAAAGCAGCAGCGCTTAACACTGCTGTATTAAGCAGAAATAGGTGTGGCGGTGGTGCCGCCGGAGTCGAACTACAAAGGGTTCTACCATCTTTAATGTAACACCAATGTGCATAGACGACTGTTTACGTAACAAGTATTTTTTTTCTTTTCTTTCAATTATACGGCTGGTCGAAAGAGATACTTTCGCGAGCATTGAAATTATCTTAAAAT